>JAWQEG010003667.1:0-7500 GCA_033782935.1 Petrolisthes cinctipes | reverse complement strand
GGAGGCAGGGAGGGTGTTCAGGGAATGGGTGGGAGATATGACACAGACCACTCACCCAGCAGTTAGAAACCACAGCTCATACATACATACTGTATATACAAATACACATACATATATACATGCATACATACAAACTCCGACATACGAATGCGCACCGTATACATATATGTCTTCAAAAAATGTTCTCCTGGATTTTTGTTTTACAGACTGACACAACCGAGAACGGAATTCGAAATATGGGCGAGACTCGTGCTTTCCCTACCGACGCGGCGTGAGTAGCATTTTTTTCGTTTCAGACTTCTACCTCTGGATTTGTTCTGCTGCTGTTCTTACATAGCATATACCCGTATTCCCCCCGAGGTGTTGATGATCTTTATATTACACTGCACCAAATATGGGAACATTTGACCCGAATGGTGTAATCGTCTGAAAACAACGAGGCACATGCAGATTTTCGCAATGTCACTTAGGAAAAACATTGCTGGGAACATTGCTGCAGTCGCTTTAGCTGAATCTGTTTCCTGTGCCTCGTTCCATCCTTTCCTTCACTTGTTCTGCTATACAAACTTTCGTGAACTCTCCTTATCAGACTTCGTGCAATGGTGAGTTGAGATAGTGTTTAACCTGTTCCCTTTGCTCGATGCACTGTAAATAGATTCGCTCAGATAGGAGGTATTGTTTCTCTATATTTGTTTGCTTCTTTGTCTTTATGTGTGTGTTGTTCTGAAAATGAATGTCAAATACAGCCACCGACACCAGTATCAACCACGGACCTAGAAATAATTGCTAGTTTGATCATTGGCATCAACAGAGTGAAACTAATTTCAACATTGTGAAGTAAACGAATTCCTCAATAAATAAAAGTTAAATTTGCCATGCTAATTTTTTCCTGGGTCTGAATGTTACTAAGCGGGCAATTAAAACATTTTAATGGTAACTGCTGGTGAGGTTTATGTTAATATGTTTTTTTAATTTTTTAGAATAGGCAAAGCGACATTCCCACTTTATGTAGCGCTTACAATATTAATTACATTGTGTTGTGGCATCTGACGTGTGATATTGTTTGGTGGGGTGTGGTGGTGTAGCGGTGTGTGGTTTCGTGTTGTGTAGTTTGGTATGTTGTCTGGTGTGGTGTAATGTGGTGTGGTGTGGTGTAGAATATAAAACCGACTCTTGCTGTATGGCTTTGTACAGTGTTCTATAGTGTGGCTTCATTTGTAGTGTAGTATGGTGTAGTGTAGTGAAAAGCAGAATAGTTTGTTGCATTGTGGAGGCCTGTGCAATGTTGTTTGGCTTAGTTTAGAGTAGGGTATTGCTGTGTAGTGTAGTGCAGTACGCATTTATACAATTTAATAATGTAGTGAGTCATTGTGTGGTGTGGTGTATACAGTTGATATTTTGCCCTGGTATAATATTTCCTAGTTTTTTGCAATTATATGAACAGTACAATAGTGATGGTGATGATGGTGGCGGTGATTGTGGTGCTGGTGGTGGTGGTGGTGATTGTGGTGCTGGTGGTGGTGGTGATTGTGGTGGTGCTGGTGGTGGTGGTGATTGTGGTGCTGGTGGTGGTGGTGATTGTGGTGCTGGTGATGGTGGTGGTAGAATATGGTGCTTTCTATTGTAGTGATGTTTTGATGGTGATGGAGGTATAGACACTGTGGTATTTTCTCTTGTGGTGATGCTATGGTGGTGTGAGAATCCATGTGTACCCAAGTGTGGTGTGTAATGGAGGTGGCAGGCTTCGGGTTCCCAGAGACAGTGAACATTTATTCCTCCCATTACCGTCCTTCACCAACACAACGTCACTCTCCCCCACTCAGCTGCCTGGGATGGCTTGGGCAGACAGTGAACAGTCGTGTATAATATTATATGTTTTGTCCCTCCCTCTGTCCTTGAACCCACTGTGGCCTGCTACTCAGGATTTGGAATTCTGAACGCTTATATAACTGAATGTGACAACCAATCAACCTACATTTTTAGTTGAGTTTCATACATGTCTTTAAAGCACTATCAGGCTGAATCACTGAGAAAAAGAAAAATAATTCACTAAAAAGTTGTGTAAATTGAGAAAGAAAATGTCCAATACTCTTACCTGAACGAAAACATCCCATTGCCTGTTCATGAGTATAACATCCACACGTACAGTATCTACAACCCCTTTCAGTTTTGCGTTACGTGGACCAAACAGTTTCAGTGTAACTTGGCGACAGTGTTTTTCGGGATATTCGACTGAGTCACGCTTGCAGTGGGACTACCAAAGTTAAAAACAAAGCAAAAACAAAAACAGAGTGTCATCTATCCCTCTCTATAGGTACAGTACACTCGCGATCCAAAATATATAACCAGGCTTGTTTCGAATAGCCTGATCGAGTATTAAGCGAGTTCAAGCAAATATGAAACAAGACAAGCGTTGTAATTGGTTCACTAACATGTCAAATGATTCGAAACTTCAACAAGACCTGGATACAAATTTTGGATTGCGAGTGTACATAGATTTTATATTTGTTGTACCTTGACACCTGTAAACTCGGAAATTAAGGAGAGCATACAGATGTGACCAAGGCATGTACAAATATAAAAATGACATAAATATAATGTACTTTACCGTATAGAGGAAAGCATAGTGCATTAATTAATTTGATCTAAGTAGTGCATTTATTTAGAGGGGCTGGCGAAGTAGGCGAGACTCGTAACCATAAGACTGGATATCGAATCCTTTCATATGAGGGACTGAAAGTGTTTATCCTTCCACGTCCAGTTTCAGGCGATAGTCATAAGTCCAACGAAAATCGTTAACACCCTCCCTGGTACCATGGCAGCCGCAGTATTTGGGATTTATATTCACTGTGTGTGTGTGTGTGTGTGTGTGTGTGTGTGTGTGTGTGTGTGTGTGTGTGTGTGTGTGTGTGTGTATAGTCTAAAAGTGTATTTGGGATTTATATTTACTGTGTGCGTGTGTGTGTGCCTGTGTGTGTGTGTGTGTGTGTGTGTAGAACAGTCTAAAAGTGTGGTGTCAGTGTAGCATTTTAGTGTTGGGTACTGAGGTTACAGCTGGAAGGGTCATGTTCTGGTGTTGTCGTTCGTGTGTACTATTTTTGCCTGAGACTGCTGGTGACATAACTGGCATCGCGACATCATGTCAATGTCTTTTTCTTTTATTTTTTTATTGGACTACTAACTGTGTGTGGGGAAACTACTGTATATTGTAGGCGATGTGTCGTGTTTGGTTTGTGGCCATTGTGGTAGTTCTGATACAGCGTAGTAGAGTCCTGGTGTGGTGTTGGTGTTGATCTGGGGTTTACTGCTATCATTGTACACATGGGACTTGCTTACGGTGCTGTACTGTGGTGGGGAAACCAAGGGCGGGTGGTATCGTGGAATTGAGAAGCAGGCATTGATTTACGTCGTTTCCTGCCTTCATTCATATCACATACAAGCCAGACCTATATCCCTGTATTGTGGTGTCGTGTTGCTCAGGCCTAGGGGAAGCAGGAGCAGTGATATCGTTTGATTAAGTGGCTTGTATTGATTTAGGTGTCAGTCATAATTATAAGTCGAGAGGGTTGTTGTTTTTGTTGTTGCTGTGTGGTTGCTGGATGGTGTGGTTATGTGGTAGTCTATTGTCTAGTGGAAGTATTTGTGTGATGAGCAGATAGGAATAGTGGTGGTATTGGTAGTGTTAATGTTGTAGTGGCTGTGACATAATGTTAGTGGTGTTGTATGGTAATAGTATGTTAAGTAGAGGTGGTGTTTTAGTGGCAATATGATATAGTAGTAGTGGTGGTGGTGCTTTAGTGGTAGAATGATAGAGCAGTGTTGGTTTAGTAGTAACAGTGTGATGGAGTAGTGGTTGTGGATGACACACAATGATATACGGTAGCGATGGCAGGCGGTGGTAAATGGCAATGGTGTATAATGGTGACAAGAGACAGATGGTGGTTGGCGAGGACAAGACGCTAGACGGTGGAGAGGTGAGCCCCGGGGACAATTGAATTATAGAATCCATTTATACTCGGAGGCTCCATTAAGGAAGACTAACCAACCCATTTTCTCCCACAAAAGACGGAATGGCAGGGGTGGACTCTGAATTTTTAGAAGCTTCTCGGTACCCAGTTGTGAATCAATCTATATAAAGGGTTCTCGATGGTTGATAATTTATATGGGATAGTTATGAATGAGTGGTACTTTGATATCAAAATTATATTATGTCTTCCAGGCCCTTCTAATGTCGCTTGATCTCTGTTATTATTTTACTCTCTGGTCTATCTTATTTAATAATAGGGGTTCGCTTTGGTCCCTTCGTAAACTATTGTTATACATATATATTGCTATTGTGAAGGGAACTACTGTTTTGCACTGTGACACACAAAACTCTGCACTGTTAGTTACAATAATTGCAATTTATCTGATATTTCGGCGTCTGTGGCATTACTGTCTATATATGTATTCAGAGTGAGGGTTTGTGTATTGTGTTGGTTCCTGTATTTGTATGCCTTTCGTGGGTCTGGTGGTCTATGTGGTCTTTACTGCCTCGGTCTCTCACTTCACGATATTTCCGGCCTGGCATTGTTGTGTTGGGTGTGGGGGGTTGGACCAGCATAACTCACGGCCTGCGAGTTGATGAGGAAATGTGTGTGTGTGTGTGTGTCTGTGTCTGTGTCTGTGTCTGTGTCTGTGTCTGTGTCTGTGTCTGTGTCTGTGTGTGTGTCTGTGTGTGTGTTTGTGTGTGTTTGTGTGTGTGTATGTGTATGTGTATGTGTGTGTGTGTGTGTGTGTGTGTGTGTGTGTGTGTGTGTGTGTGTGTGTGTGTGTGTGTGTGTGTGTGTATGTGTATGTGTGTGTGTGTGTGTGTGTGTGTAGATTACAATGAAAAAACCTAAACATTATGTCGATAAAAACACAGAAAAAATACAGATGAATATGAACATCTGCACACTTGAACGGAGACGAAATGATGGCCTGATTTGTATCGAAGTCGAAAGCACAACAACAACAACAACAACAACAACACAATAGAACGGAAATGTATATATACCACCACCACCACCACAACAACAACAACAACAACAACACAGCGACACCCATTTCAGTCCTTCCACCCAACACACTGTACACACACAACGCTCTCCAGTCTCTCACCAACCATACACGCTTAAACTTTTTAATTTACATGCCACTGTCCAACTGTTCTGTAAGCGTTGCCATGCGTCGCGTTTGGTTAGGTTGTGTTGTGCTGGTTTTTTTTTGGCTGACTATGCAAACCTAAACGTGTGCCTATGTTGGTTTAGGTTGTTGTTGTGTGTGTGTATGTGTGTGTCCCTTTGTGTTTGTGTGTTGTGTTTGTCCCTGTTTGTGTGTGTGTGTGTGTGTGTGTGTGAAATGTTACCTCCAAATTCGTGCGGTTTCATTAATTACTGTGAACGACTCTTGGCAAGGCTTATACAACAGTGACAAACACCATAATAATTATAACGCCCCACGTAAACACCCAGGACTCTCCAACCTTCCATGCAACCCAGACTAGACACACACCAGTAGCCTTCTCTCTCTCTCTCTCTCTCTCTCTCTCTCTCTCTCTCTCTCTCTGGCCAGACTACTCGTTTCGTCTCCAAGTTCTGTATGGATTGTATATTTATGATTGTATTGTAATTCTCTTTGTTTAATCTTCTGTCCTGACATACTTGGGCTCGATATAATAACGCATATGTTTCGTTCATTACTGTATATATCATGTTTCAGTGTTGTGTACTTACTCCTTGTCGCTTCACACCCACATAGGCTGTGATCAGAATGTCTTGTGTTGGTCACATCTTCAGTGGGAGTCGTTCAGCTGTTTGGTTCTTAGAGTCGAGGAGGTGAGTGCAAAGTTACTAAAGCTTTTCCTCCCTGCCATCCTTCCATTTTCTCTTCCATTCCTAATCTTCCCAACTCTTTCCTGTCTTGCCTCCTTTTCTCTTTTTCCCCTGTACTTACTCACTACTCATTTTTGGTTATTGTTATCATGGTAATCAGTGCACTACCAGTTATATAAGTAACTATGATAAGGATGATTAAAATTATAAGATTTTCAATAGCGTTTATGATCACTACGACAATGATGAATATGATATTATGCCGATGATTCAAATACGGCATACCTTACCTATACCCCCTTCATCCGTATCACCAACACCAACGCCATTATCACCGTCAATACTGAAGGACATAAGGTCACACGTCAATACTTTAAAGGTCAATGTATTCACGCAGAACAAAAGACACAGTACAGTTGCATAATTGCAGGAAGTAGATTATGAAAATTCTATAATGTACATTATATTGGTGTGATGTGGTTTTCAGTTATAGTACAAATCACTAACGTTATTCTATTTTATGTCATTGCACAACAACAAGAGCGAACCAGACATGTTAATATTAGTACTGACATTATCTAAAATCTCATTTCAACGTTTCTGATAGTGGTTGTTAATAAATGTGTAAGCCTTTTCATTCTATCGCCCATAGGTTTCGTTGCTTATCTGTAGTATGTGAGGAAAAAAGCGTAAGTAAAGACTAAATATAATATTTCTTTCGAAGTAGTTCAATTTGTCTTTCAATCATTTTTACCTATTCTTTTTAAAATATTATGATGCTTTATTAAGGATGTGTGTTAGTGTTTTTGCAACTGTGTGTTTGGCTGTAGTGTGCTGCACTGTATGCATGTATGAGAGAGAGAGAGAGAGGAGAGAGAGAGAGAGAGAGAGAGAGAGAGAGAGAGAGAGAGAGAGAGAGAGAGAGAGAGAGAGATTACTCGTGGGCAAAGAAAGATTAATGTGTGTGTGTGTGTGTGTGTGTGTGTGTGTGTGTGTGTGTCACACAAACACACACACACACAGAGGCAGACCGTTGCAGGTGTTGTAACACAGATGACCCAACACATATCTTTTCACTCACTCCGATATGGCAAAAAAAAAAAAAAAAAAAAAATGGGTTTCATCGGCTTTATTGGTTTATTGCTCCTCAATTATGTAGAGTGCTGTAGCAACATTAAATTTTGTAATTGTGACTTACAATATTAAGCATAAATACCTGAGAGTGTCCATATTGACTACTACTAATTCTGTCCAAAACCCTTATCAACAGGAAAAAGGAGATGGCAAGGAGAAAGTTATAACTCTAAGAGGAGGCAAGGTCTAGGTTATGAGGGAAGGAGGCAGGGAAGAAGAGGAAGGAACAGAAGTTTCAGAGATGGATGGCTAGGGATGGAGGGGGAGAGTGGTGGGGCAAATTATTACTGTTCCCTTGTAAGACGCCTTTACTAAAACAGGAAATAAAGGATGATATTTTGGATCATATATTGAGAAGATTCACTCCCAATGTGTTTTGTCTGTACCTCAACATATTGGAAGGAAAAGGGAATTGGTGAGTGAGAGTAGGGATGGAAAGGGGGTTGGGTGAGTGAGAGTAGGGATGGAAAGGGAGATGGGTTAGTGAGAGTAGGAGTGGAAAGAAAGGGGG
>JAWQEG010003666.1:55000-69081 GCA_033782935.1 Petrolisthes cinctipes | reverse complement strand
GGGAGGAAGGAGGGAAGGGCATGTCTGGGCGTGGAAACTGTTAAAAGGATGCGGTCGCCCTGAAACTGTTAGCAACCTTCGTGGCCCAAATTTTGAGGAATTCTGGATCTCTTGAGTAAACGGCAAATGGAATCTATCCCTCCCGGAGCCGTGAATCACCTGGGAAGGAATGCAAGGGAGCAAACAGGCTAACACTCTCATGTTTTCTCTTGCATATCTTAACTTTCTCAGGATCGCCTATCATATTTCATGGTCCAGTGATTCATATCCTTGGCGTTTATTATCTGCCAATTTTTTCTTCATAAATTCTACGTTAAGTCATCTGAGTCAGTGTTTACATCTGAAAGACGAGCCTGAAAGCATTACCTTCCAGGCCATCTGTAATGTAGATAACCTCATTACGTTCATGTGTGCTTCCAACCGGTATCAGGTTTTTACAAGTAAAAGCAAATTAGTGCAGACCACACCGTGTCGGGCATTAAAAATAGTGGGGATATGAATTAATGCAATACGTACAGTGAATACGTTTTGGTGTGAATATATAAAGTCACATAATCTAACAGTAAATTCTGGATTTTATATTCACTTTACTCTATACTGTATTATGTATTTACTTTTGCATACTATAGATCCACTTTATAATACTTAACATATGGTACAGTCACGAGCACTGATAAGTATCCAGGTGTGCTTCGAATACCTAGAGACAGTAAATAAATGCACAATAAGATCTCCATTGAAATTAGTTCATAAGTGAATTGGACTGTTCAATGCATCAACCAAAGCTATATACCAATTAGTGTTCGTGACTGTACAAGTATTGACTGATTCATTGATCCATATCAGGTTTTGTAAAAATATTGATATAATAAGAGTCATATTCTCATTATGCCGCTGATGGTCTTTCTCATTTACTCTCTTTCTGTCCCTGAGACTCTACCAACCATCTAGAGTCAAGGGAAGGGGATGTTTTGTTTACAGGTAGACTTACGTACGGTTTATTTTGTCTGCCATTCATTCATTACCCGCACGTGTCTCTGAAGAATACGCCAGTTGAATTGCCAGAAGAGCCACAATTGGGGGTGATAAAAAGATACGCCAAGACTCTACCATAACCCAAGCATCTCTACTGATCTGCATTGGTAGTAAACACGAGGCAAAGTGTATCAACTATCCCAGCAGTCGTTGGAAATGATACACACGTGGCGTTTATTATGGTCATAGTTTTCAGTGATACAGCAGTCAGTCCCTCGTTGCTTCACACAAGCATAAACTGTAACACTAGGCAGATATGGTATTCGATCGTCTATTTCAGTGGGAATGGGTCAAATCAAAGTCCTTCTCTGTCTTTTGTTCCACATGTACTTGTATTAAAATATGGGTATATACTGAGGGTATTAAGTATACTATTCTTAGAGTAGTCGTAGCTGTCATCCTCACATCTATCCTAACGCATGACTTTAGTATGATAATACGGATCTTGATTGTTTAATATTCGACTTGTTAATTATTGTAGTTACTGATGGTCAATAGTGAGGAACTAAGTAAATTGTGCTGCAACTGCTCATGGAGAATAAACATTGCCCGTCAGGAAGAAGAGGGAACAGGTCACGACGAGACAGATTAGGAGGACAACAGGTCAGCACGAGGACAGGTCACGGGACAGGACAGGACAGAGACAGGTCAGCAGGGACAGATAAGCACGAGGACAGGTCAACACGAAGACAGGTCAGCACGAGGACAGGTCAGGAACAGGAAAGGTCAACAAGGACAGATAAGCACGAGGACAGGTCACCACGAGGATAGGTCACGAGGACAGGTCAACACGAGGACAAATCAGCACGAGAACATGTCAGGGAGAGTACCGGTGAACATGAACGGTAGAAATTTCCAAAGAGGGGGTGGGTGGGTGGGAAAGGGTATAGCCTAGTGGGAATGGAAGGAGGAGGAGGAGGAGGAGAATCACACCGCTAAACAAACACTGCCTTCTTTTCACCCGAGATCTATGCAAGTGATACACAATTGCCACCGGACCGGGGCGGGGCGGGACGGGGCGGGGCGGGGCGGGGCGGGGCGGGGCGGGGCGAGGCGAGGCGGGCGGGGCAAGACGGAGCAATACAACATATGCACCCCAGGTCGACGATCGTGGGAACAGGGAACCCGTCATGCGGACTAAATGCCCCACCGAACGCTGCCTGCTCCCCCCTTCTCCTTCCACCACCACCATGAACCCCTTATTGACTTTGTTCTGTGTGATTTGAAGACGGTGATGGTTTTCCACACTGGCATTGAGGATGGGAACCGCAAACATCTGATATATGAATGAATCCTCGTCGTAAGCGGCAGGGAATCGATCGAGCAACACAGACAGGCTTGTTCTCAGGTGTCTTTAGATCACGTGCACCAAGAGTTCAAAGGTCAATTATTGGTTGGTCTGGAGGTGGGGTGGGGATCGGAAGGGGGGAGTGTTTATCTGCGTGATGGGGGTGAGGGGAGGTGGGAGTGCTTATATCTGCGTGATGGGGGTGAGGGGAGGGGGAGTGCTTTCTATCTGCGTGATGGGGGTGAGGGAGGGGGAGTGCTTATATCTGCGTGATGGGGGGGTGAGGGAGGGAGGAGTGCTTATATCTGCGTGATGGGGGGTGAGGGAGGGGGGAGTGCTTATATCTGCGTGATGGGGGGTGAGAGGGGGGAGGGGAGTGCTTTTATCTGCGTGATGGGGGTGGGGGGTGGGGGTGAAGGGAGGGAGGAGTGCTTATCTGCGTGATGGGGGGTGAGGGGAGGGGGGAGTGCTTATATCTGCGTGATGGGGTGAGGAGAGGGGGAGTGCTTTTATCTGCGTGATGGGGGGTGGGGGGTCAGGGGAGGGGGGAGTGCTTATATCTGCGTGATGGGGGAGTGAGGGGAGGGGGGAGTTCTTATCTGCGTGATGGGGGGTGAGGGAGGGGGGGAGTTCTTATCTGCGTGATGGGGGGTGGGGGTGAGGGGAGGGGGGAGTGCTTATATCTGCGTGATCTTGCATGGTATCAGCTACAATTAACCTCATGAAATTGTGCGGACTTTTGTTACTGTTTCTGACTAAAGCTAAACTATTATACATGTGCTTTGTTTAACTACAGACACTCAAATTATTACATTATTTCATTAAGGGGATAATGCACTTTTTGATACATTGGAGTTCCTTGATTACTCCAAAGTATACCCGGAAACAAGACCAAGTTAAAAAAAGTAGTAGCGGCCTGTTACTTGAAATATTTTAGAGGAATCAGTTGCTCCGGATTTACCAGTATTGAATTTCCCCCTTAACATCATTTGATAATTTATTTTATTTATACGGGGATACATGACAGGCATTCTACTGGTTAACTCATACCATAATACATGAATAACATAACATTGAATAACACAATATGAATAACACTGCCAACATGACATACACCAGTGAACTCTTTATTATACCCAAAATAGGAACTAAGTTTAGAGAAGATTTTATATCAATTTTGATGCAAGTATTTGTACAATATATTATTCAACTACAAGTAAACTGGGGATAGGTACCCATTTTACAATAAGATAAACAAAATAGAAAGCTATTCTTCTTGAGAGGACTTGAATACTGAAAGGTTCTACAAATTATAGACACATCTCCAGTTTCATTCTCGACGCGTCTAACTTTTTTAATAGATACGAAAAAAATATGCAACACAAACACGCCAGGCATTAAATAAAATAAGCAAATGAGAAGGAGGAGGAGGAGGAGGAGGAGGAGGAGGAGGAGGAGGAAGAGGAGGAGGAGGAGGAGGAGGAGGAGACGGAGGAGAGGAGACGGAGGAGGAGGAGGAGGAGGAGGAGGAGGAGGAGGAGGAGGAGGAGGAGGAGGAGACGGAGGAGGAGGAGGAGGAGGAGGAGGAGAGAAGGGGGAGGAGGAGGAGGAGGAGGAGAAGGGGGAGAAGGAGAAGGAGGAGAAGGAGGGGACAAAAGAATAGAATGAAGAAGAAGAGAGGAAGAGAGGAAGGATACTGGATAGCTTGTTCGTAGCGGTCCGGCTGTTAAGAAAATAACTCTAGCCAAACAATAAAAGTGAAGGCGCCAAAACAATAGATAGTAAGAAACGCCCTGGAGGGAGAGAGGGAGGAGAGGGAAGGTAAACGCTTAAGGTCACAATAACAAGGAAGAAGAAGGAGAAGAAATGGATAGCGAGAGTGAGCTAGACGGAAGATGGGAGGAAGTTGAGAGAGAGAGAAACTGTGTGTGTGGGTGTGTGTGTGTGTATGTGTGGTTGGGTGTGTGTGTGTATTCCTTGTGTGTGTGTGTGTGTGTGTGTGTGTGTGTGTAGGTACCTCAGCGTTACATCACATTCGAGTCGGGGGTATGTTTGCTTTTCATCGAATGGAGTGGGTGAGTGAGGGGACCATCACAGGGGGTCATATGTATATAACACCCCGGGGTCAGAGGAAGCCCCTTGACCCAATACACCCTCAACATGACCTGTCAACACGAACACAGACCGACCAACCGACCGAACAACCAATCAACAAACCATCAAACCAACCAATCAACAAACCAACCAACTAACCCACCAACCTACAACACCAACAACCAAACAACCAACTAACCAATCAACCAATCAATCAATCAACCAATCAATAGACAAACTAGCCAAATAACCAATCAATCAACCAATCAACCAACCAACCGACCCACCCACCAATCTACCAGACCAAACAACCAACCAACTAACCTATCAACCAACGAACCAACAAACAAACAAACCATCCAACCTAAACAAACCAGTCATCAAACCATCAAACCAACCAATCAACAAACCTACAAACCAACCTTCAAAACTAACAACCAAATATCCAACTAACCAATCAACCAACTAACCAACCAAATAACCAATTAACCAACCAATTTACCAACCAACCAATTAACCAACCAATCAATCCACCCACCAACACACCAATCTACCAGACCAACCAACCACCTAAATAACCAATCATTCAACCAATTAACCAACCAGCCAAATAACCAATCGATCAACCAATTAACCAACAAATCAACCCACCTACTTACCAATCACCCAATTAACCAACCAATCAACCAATTAACCAACCCACCAACCTACCAGACCAACCAACCAACCCACCAACCATAAAAACCATAAAACCAATCGACCAACCATAAAACCAACTGACTGACCACACCAACCAACCAATCAACCAGACTTGTTGGGGTACCTAAGGCCTGAGAAAACTCACTCACTCCCTCACTCACTCACTCACAAGGCCACTCATCCACTACTAGGCCATTCATTCATTTACTCACTCACTCACAAGGCCACTCATTCACTACTAGGCCATTCATTCATTTACTCACTCACTCACAAGGCCACTCATTCACTACTAGGCCATTCATTCATTTACCCACTCACTCACAAGGCCACTGATTCACTACTAGGCCATTCATTCATTTACTCACTCACTCACAAGGCCACTCATTCACTACTAGGCCATTCATTAATTTACTCACTCACTCACAAGGCCACTCATTCACTACTAGGCCATTCATTCATTTACCCACTCACTCACAAGGCCACTCATTCACTATAGTTCACTCATAAATTCACCCACTCATTCACCACTAATTCACTAGTTTACTCATAGATTTACCCACTCATTCATCACTAATCCACTCTCTCATTCATTTACCCATCCACTCATTCACTCACCTACTCATTCATTCACCTACTCATTCACTCACTGTGTAGTTTGTCTGGAACAGCATCACATTTGCCGAAAAAGTCAAGATTAAAAAAAATAATGTACTGAGGGAAAAGGCACAATACATTTTCGCCAGGTAAGTAAAAAAAAAAAAAAAAAAGTAGAGTTTACAGAATAGATCAAGAATTTAAATGAGGATGCCGGTACACATCTTGGCCCGATTATATAAAATGGAGTATAGTGATGTAATTGAAAGTTGATTAAAGGGGGTAGTAATACAATGTTGGTCAATCCGGAGCAACTGATTCCTCTAAACTATTTCAAGTAACAGGCTACTATTACTTTTGTTAACTTGGTCTTGTTTTTATCCGGGCATACCGTACTTTGGAGTAATCAAGGAACTCCAGTGTATCTAAAAGTGTATTATCCCCTTAATGAAATAATGTAATAGGTACAGCCACAGTCAAATAACCACCGACACTTTCCTTCCATCGTGCACATAAGTCAGTATCATATCAAAATATATTCATACAACACTTTATGTCAACTCAACCCCCTCAATTATTATTATGAGGTGCTGCAAAATCATACACGTGTTGTTCTTTATTACCAAGATATTTACTACGATGCTAGGAAAGTGTCGGTGAATATTTGATTGTGGCTGTACAGTTAATTGGACACATGAATGGGTGGTACAGCCCAAGTGAAAGATGGTCAATTTCTCCCAATATCAAGTTCCTTAGTGCCAAATAGAAGACATCAGGGGCAGAAGTAAGTATTGAGGATGGTAATAAAAAGCAAGTACCTGATAATAGACACTGGTTACTCTAATGGGACAAGTATCTTTCACCTGGGATGTACCACCTATTAATGTGTCCAACTGTACATCCCTCTTGTGTGTCTGGCTGGCTGGCTGGCTGAGAGAAAGTTCCTAGCACTCCAAGTCTGGTTCCTGTTGACACGTCTGGCTGTCCCTTCCCAACGCCGCCGCCGCCACACTCGACCCTTCCTTCCTTCCATCCGTGTTCGTGGGAGTCGAGTCCAGTTCAGTCCAGCGCCTCCAACTGGTTTAGCGCACTTTTGTGATGAGAATGTAAACAAAGCCAGAGAGCGTTAAGAAACAACGGGGCACAATTTTCAGTTAATGCAGATGTAAATTCACTATGATCATTGCACTCGTAGATGAAGAATATATTAATTATAATGGGTAACATTTTAGTCAACGGACGGGGCACAGTTTTCAGTTAATGCAGATGTAAATTCACTATAATTATTGCATTCGTAGATATAAAAATATATAAATTAAAATGGGTAACACTTTAGTCATATTTTCAAAGCAATATATATTTTACCCGAAGAAAAATACCCACAAAGGCAACGAGTGAGTGAACTCTGACAAATCAATCACTCACTCTTTCAGTCAATCAGTTTCCCGCTTGTTGATCAGTTGCTTCCATCACCGTCTTGACCTCAGTACACACACACACACACACAAGCACACACACACACAAGCGCACACACACACACACACACACACACACACACACAGTTAACCAGCCTCCACACCAATCTTCATCAAACAGGTGAAACATCCTAACGGGTTCGACCCCAGCAGGCGTGGGATTCCGCATCATGAGGATCGTATTTTTTTTATTTTTTTTTCCCCCACTGGCTGGACAAATATCACAGTGGATCGGACAACATACCACTAATTCCCCTGGTCCCAGCGACACCACGCCGGAGGGTCTTCAGTGTCCTGTAATTGGGCCGCCCTCAGAACTTTGCTCGATGACTTTTCCACCCTTGTTTTATATTTGCCATTATGTTTGCCATTATGTTTTTAATACTTAATTAATACGAACATATTTTCCCAGCTTGTAGGTGTCCCAAACCCTCTGTTCCTTCTGAATTAAGTTATATACATTGCAATTATTCAAATATCTAACTTTTCAGTGTTCTCCTCTACATTTGGAAAGTCTATAATATCATAGAAGCAATGCTACTTCAGGGATGCCAACCACACCTTGCCACTGATGGTGTAAGAGGGCTCAGGGAATTATATCGAGCAGGTGTGAAATTAACCCAAATGATAACCAATCCAGGTCAGAAACAGCAGCAATTCATTATTTCTACAGTACTCATGAGAGAGAAATTAGAATTCACGCAGGATAATATTATTGCTGATAGTTTAATTTATAGCCCAACAAAAAACACTTCGTATGCCTAATCTTTCCTTTGTGCATAAAAAAACGAAGTAAACCATAGAAAAAAATATAAGTAAAATCCCTTCATTCAAAATTGTCCGTCCTGGTTGGGTGTAAATGAATTAGTGCGAATGTTCCGTGCTAAAGCAACTCCACACGTAAGCTGAGCCAACCAAACAGCCTGACCTGCAAGCACCAAAAAATATCGTGGACGTGACCAGAATCCCAAATACACTGCCGCCCAAATTAACCCACATAGCATTAGCAGCAGCGGTGAGGGTAAGCAAAAGAGTTGAGTCGAGTAAGACAGAGAGTGCACGTTGGAACAGAGTTGACCTGCTGTGTTGATCCATCAGTCAGAGTAGGAAGGAAGGAAGGAAAGAAGAAAGGAAGGAAAGAAGAAAGGAAGGGAGGAAGGAAGGAAGAAAGGCGGGCTTGCTTGCTGGCTGGCTGATTGACTGGCATTGGTTTCTGTGTGGGTATCTTTGTGGGTAATTTGCTCAGTTGGTTTAATCGAAGTGGGGTGCCTCCTCTCTGGTTCAGCAATCTCCTGCATCTTCAGTATTTAGAGTCCGACGAAGGAAAACTCAAGGTCTACATAAAATGAATACTAACTACCAGGAGAGCTCTATAGAATCACAAGATGACATCGCATTTGTTCATGGTCATCGTGAAGGTAATGGAGATTCTTGCATACGGCCTTGGTTAGATGTCAGAGTCCCGTTTTTAGGATTAAATCAATTGATATTATTCCTTTAATTAAGAGTATAAAATTTTGCAAGCACATCATGCAAACACTACAGGCCAAATTAAGTAGTTGACAATAGTTTTTCTTCATAAAATCGGTTATTATGATATGATAATTATACACTATAATAATTACTTTATAACATAAGCACAAGAATCGTCAACTTCCCATAAACTGAAGGAAATCCACATACAGCATCAGGAAACTCTCAAACTGGAAAGAGAGAGAACAATGAAAACGGGACCTGCCGGGTGAAAGGAGAGACTGACAGGGAACTTCTCCACCCCTGAGAGAGAGAAAGTGTCAAGTGTGGGAACGCCTCACCACAACGAGTCGAGTGTCACGCCTGTACTCAGACACCGACCGGCCAGAGAGGACTAACTAACCTCATTTAACATCTGCCACGCCCAAACATGAGCACACACAAACACACACACACACACACACACACACACTCTTCCCTCACCCTCCTATCCTGTGCACACTGTTTACACACAGCCTCCCCCGACATACATATAGTATACTCCTACCTATCCTTATCCTATACTACACACAACGTTTACACACACACACACACACACACACACACAGGAGCCCAACTATCCACAGACATGCCTACAAAAATTCCACGCACACACGCCCACAACCATTCCCCCACAAACACAACAAAAACCTCCCACACATGCGTCCATCCACCCACAGAAGGAGTGAGTGGGACGTGTCTCAGAGGTAATGACTGTGTGTGTGTGTGTGTGTGTCGGCTGGGGAGGAGGGTTTGGACAGGCCTAGGCACATGAACACGATTAACCTACTTGAGGCGACAGTGCAGTGTTGGTCAAAATGGAGCAACTTAATACCTGAAAATATTGTAAAAAAAAAAACACACACACACACACACAGCAGCCAACCTTATAATATTTGGTCTGTTTTTTTTTAACATAATTTGGAGGAATCACTAACTTTCACTACACTAAAATATATATATATATATATATATATATATATATATATATATATATATATATATATATATATATATATATATATATATATATATATATATATATATATATATATATATATACAGGGTGTATCGCGAGGTATATCATTAAATTACACCAGAGATATAAAATATAATTTTGAGTATATTTTGTTGTATTAAGTATGGTGTGTGTGATCTCATTAAAGTACAATGTGTGTGTGTAGTGAGTGTGTGTGTGTGTGTGTGTGTGTGTGTGTGTGTGTGTGTGTGTGTGTGTGTGTGTGTGTGTGTGTGAGAGAGTGAGTGAGTAATGAGTGTGTGAGTGAGTGTGTGTGTGAGTGTGTGTAGTGAGTGCGTTCGTGTGTAATGAGTGTGTGTGTGTGTGCGTGTGTGCCCTTTTTTCTTTTTTACCACCATCATCTCCAGGACGGAAGGTTCACTTACTGTACAACCATCACTACCCCAGTCATTAACACTAATTAGATGCTGTCGTGGTGGTGTGTGGGGATGTTATGCTCACCTCTCCCACCACACACACACACACACACATACATACACATACACACACACACACACACACACACACACACACACACATATATATAATATTCACACACACTCACCCACACATATACTCACGCACACGTACACACTCACACACACATACACACACATTTTTATATATACACACTCACACACATACACTCGCACACATAATATTATGTGAAAAAAAAAAACACACACACACACACTCACCATGCAACTCCCTCACGTCTATACCACCAGTGCAGAGAAATAGATGGAAAATTGGCTTGGTAAATGGATAAATGCTTAGGTTGGTAGAGAGACAGATAGAGAGAGATACAGACTGACAGATAAGAAAGAGGATGCATGCGTATACAAGTACAGGGAAAGACGAGAGAAGCACAGACTGAGTAACAGAACCCGAGAGAGTAACAGCTGACTGACCAAAGGAAGAAACCAAACCAAACCAGACCAGACACACAGACAACCCTCACCCCCGCATCATATTCACGCCCTGCCCGCTATGGAGCCAAGCCACTCAGTCAGTATCACCCCCTACCCTCCCCTCCTCTCCTTCCAGCCATACCGCGCCCTTCATTGGCCCTCTCAGTCCTGGTGGAGAGGCTTTGGGATAGCTAGACTACATGCCACCATCACTATGCATTCTCAGTTCCTCCTTAAAACAGTGATGAACTTAGGAAATTTACAGCCTCTCCCCTGCATAGATCGACCCTCAACTTGTCGTCAGTGTCTGTAGTGTAATTACAAGAACACAGATGTTAAGCTTCCCACGATGAGCACACCTCGTCTCTCCTCACTCACGCACGCCCTCTAGCCTTCCTCAGCCCCAGACCCCAGACACACTCACCTATACGGGATTTTTATTTTCCTCCTCTTCTTCTTTTTCGTCTTTCTCGTGGCTCGTAAATGGGGTTAGAGGTTCAAGCGAGGTCAGTAATTCAGATCTGACAGCCGGTATTAATAAGCGGTACACGTAATTGAAAATGCATGATAAAATGTCACCTTATCATCAGCTATTTGGATCTCTGAGGGAATACTAAAAAAATATTCGAGTTACTATACGGTTTGTCAAAAATAAATACTTTTTCATCGCCTCTAGTAAGACATTCATTAACTTCTTTGAATAGTAATAACGTGAATAGTACAGGAAGGAACACATATACTTCCTCCATTGTTAACTCCTGTTGGATCCCCGTCCGAGGTAACGGCAGCTGTCGGTGTGTTTGTTTATGTGCAGTGTGAGTGACGGTGTATGTTGGTGGGAAGGGGGGCGGGGGGTGTTACTACTGAGTGGGGCAGGGTTTTTCTACTGTGGGGGAGGGAAGTCGTTAGGAGGGGGTCTCTCTCTCTCTACCTGGAGGGGCGAGGGGGTCACTTTCCGGGGCATTTCTGGGCAGGGGGTCACTCTATTCGGAAGGGGTTCACACACACAAAAGTCTCACGGGAAGTCTGACGTGTATAAGGTGTTGTTGTGCCGCTCCTCCTCTCCCTCATCCACTCCTCCTTCACACTCTCGTCCACTCCCCTTACATACATACATACACACATGCTTCTCCACCTCATCATTACCATCTTCATCATCACCTTCCCACATCTCACGTCCATATTTTATCACCTCATCACCATTATCATCATCACCCTACCTCATCTACTGACCACATGCACTCGATCGACACTTTCACCTCCACCTCATGCTCTCTTTATCTCATTCTTCAGCCAATGTAAAGCACACCTCATTCTCCAACTCATGTACTGTACTTTCCATTCACAAAATAAACTTCCCACCTCATGCACTCTCGATAAACACCACTCGGCACCTTTTGTATTCTCAGTATACATGTTATTCTCCACCAGCTGCACCCTCCATAAACTTATCTTTTTACCACATACACTCCTTGTTTCACTTTTCAGTTTATATTTTCTGTCTTGTTCTCGATTTCGCACACCCTCATAAAATTTTACACACACCCATATACCTCACTCTCCACGCTCACTATTCTCTCTCTCTCTCTCTCTCTCTCTCTCTCTCTCTCTCTCTCTCTCTCTCTCTCTCTCTCTCTCTCTCTCTCTCTCTCTCTCTCTCTCTCTCTCTCTCTCTCTCTCTCTCTCTTTACATATTTTCCAACTTTGGTGTGGGGTCGATGTGACGGTATGGTTGCGGCAGACAGCTTTACGGCCGTATGCCCTTTCCTGACACTACCATTTCCTATTTTGTGGAAGGATAATGAGTCCAACTAGTTATTTTCATCATTAACAAGTGACAGTGGCTCCTCCTCAGATTCAAGGCGACAGTGAGCATCTCATTAAACACTTTCTCCAGTCCAGTCAATCCAGTCCAGTTCAGTGTGGCCTGCTGGTTCCTTCAAGAACGGCACCAATCAATGATCTGGCATCGTGAGGGAGAGAGCTACGGCTATTGTTCTCACCAAAGTGTGGAGTGTTGCCATTACAGGCTGGGAGGGAGAAAAAGCTGTTATTCAGGCTTGAGTAAAGGAAGGGAAGGGAAGGGAGGAGGAGGAGGAGGGGAGTGTACTGTACTGTATATTTGAACTGTGTATGGGAGGGAAAGGAATCTATTATCTCTTATGCATACATTTATGATTTGTACTGATAGCAAACACTCGCTTAATAGGACAAGTTGAAAGTACTATAATTATGTGAGGAGGAAAGGAGAGAGACGAGAGTGCAAGAAGGGTGGGCAATAGAAAGAGGAAAGGAGAGGAGAGGAATGAGTGGTGACGAAGCATAATGAAAGTAATACGAGAGAAAAAAGCTTGGTTGATGTGTGAAGACGAAGGCAAGTGTGAAAAAAGGATAATGAGAGGATGGAGAGAGAGAGAGAAAAAAAATAGACCGAAGGAGATAAAAATAGAAAAGTGAGAAGGAGCGACAGACTGGGTAGAGAGGAATGGAAAGAAAAAGTGTATAAAATTGATGGTGAGGATATAAAGACAACTACCGATGAACACTGGAAGAAAATTGGAAAGAAATACGAAATTCTGAGTAGGAAAAGATGGAAGAAAGGAGAAAGAGATGGACAAAATTGGATAACTGCAAAATAAGTCGTCAAATCGTAGAAAAAAGCAACAGGAAGAAGAAAAAGGAAGAGGATGATAAAAGAGGAGAGAAAGGGAAAGGATGATATAGATATAAGGAGAGAAAGGAAGAGGATAATAACAGAGGAGAGAAAGGAAGAGTATGATAAAAGAGGGTAGAAAGGAAGAGAATGATAGTAGAGGATAGAAAGGAAAAGAATAATAACAGAGGAGAGAAAGGAAGAGAATGATAACAGAAAAGAGAAAGGAAGAGGGTTATAAAAAAAAAGAGAAAAAGGAAGAGTATGATAAAAGAGGGTAGAAAGGAAGAGAATGATAGTAGAGGATAGAAAGGAAGAGGATGATAATAGAGGATAGAAAGGAAGAGGATGATATCAGAGGAGAGAAATGAAAAAAAAGATAACAGAGGAGAGAAAGGAAGAGAGAAAAGAAGCGGATGATAAAAAGAGAGAAAGGAAGAGAATGATAATTGAGGAGAGAAAAGAAGAGGATGATGAAAGAGGAAAGAAAAGAAAAGTATGATAACAGAGGAGAGAAAGGAAGATAATGATAAAAAGAGGAGAGAAAGGAAGAGAATAATAACAGAGGAGAGAAAGGAAGAGGATGATAACAGAGGAGTGAAACGAAAGAGCATGATAAAATAGGGTATAGAAAGGAAGAGGGTTTGAGTAGACGTATGGTGTTGTCAACCTTTGTAATTACCAAGATATGTCAGGGTCGAGAGGTTTCCTGTAGCCATCGTGGTCTTTCCTCCTCTTTGCTTGGGTCGAACAGCAATGAGGGGTAGGGGGTGGGGAGGGGGTGGGGAGGGGGTGGGGAGGG
>JAWQEG010003666.1:0-50000 GCA_033782935.1 Petrolisthes cinctipes | reverse complement strand
CACCTCCCGTCCTTGACTGGGTACCCATCGAAAGGAAACTGTGATAATCAATTTCAGTCAACGTGAGCTGCCAACACAAGGAAGGAATTGTAGATTTTACCATAATGAGCCTGTAAATCTGCGTATGAGAATAATTATTATGATGTGGCAAGTTGTATGGCATGTGACGCGATGTTGCCTCTATACTGAACAGACTGTTATAACACTTAGTATGACTCTGAGGTGAAGATGCTATCGACGTGGGTGGAGAGCCAAGGACGCTCAAGATTAATTAAGCTGATAACACGACACTCCTGAGGCAAAACAAGACTCTCACGGTTCCACGGTTTACAATTACAGTCTTGTGTTGCTCTGTCGAGGATTATTATAGTGATTCTAGTTTTTGATAAAATAATGCAAAACTGAGGCTGATACTGAAACGACGTTGCAATAATGCTTATACATATAATGAATGTAACTGAAAATGAAAATTACACTACAGATATTATTAATTGATGCAGATCTCCATATACCAAAAAAGTTAATAAATGAATAATAAATAAAAATCATGCTGTCAGATCCACATTAACTTGCAATTCGATAGTCGATTCAAACTTGAGTTATATTTTTTGTAGTTCAATATATCAGTTCTCTAGTGTATGAATGTATTGTAATTATAATGCATTGGGAATATACAGAGTTCAGCTATAACAATCCATGAGAGCGTATCGGATGTGTGACTCACGAAAAGCTGGTGATTTATCCATGTACCGTCACCAGCTATAATAAGTATCCTGGTTTAATTGAAGTCTTGAATCATCTGTAATAAACCAGTGAACGAATTACAACGCTTATCCTGTTTCATACTCGCTGGGGTTCATTCAATACACCATCAGGTTATTCGAAGCAGACCTGGATGCTTATTATGGCTCGTGACTATACGTAAGGAATAACATAGTGAGCAAAAGAATCAACAGTATAATTGAGGGTTGTGCCTAATTATTATATGCCATGAAAAACAAAAGACGTTTATATGGTTTTCCTGTTCGACAATCATTGAAAAATAAATAAAAAAAACTACATTCAGTCCCAGACCACAACTACAAACACAGGTCCAGTGGCTCGTCATTCACCTGCTGTTACTTGGTTATCATGAGGAAAATTACATCCCAATATATTATTCAAGTAACAGCCATGCAGATAGTCAGACCTCATGAGCAAGTAGTGTGGAATTAGCAACCTTGGAATTGCTGATGGGAGGGAGGACACGGCACGCATTTCGATTCTATGCACAACCCTATAATCAAGGCCTTCTCATACAAGTATATTTCTTATACAAGTACAATATTCATACAAGTATAATCAAGGCCCATTCATATATGAGTAAACCTAGCGTATAATTACCTATAGACGGAACCTTTCGGAGCATCAAAACCGATCATGATAATAGATAATCACCACTAACTAACTAACCATTCTCATTACACCTTGAAAAAATATTATGACGACCATCGAAATGTATACTGTCGGTACCGTAGATATACCGTTAAGTTGTCATCCAGGAGAGGGAGGGCGGGCCAGCGGGGCGTGTCGTGACCAAAGCAACCCCCTCCTCCTCTTCTTCCTCCTCCTTCCTTTGACCCGCTCACTCACGCTAATAATTACACTTTAATCCCTGGGAACTATATACTCGTAATCTGGTATAGAGGTCTGTGTAGCCCTTTCGTCCCAGTGTGTGTTTTTCTTTGGGTTGTTGCTCTTCATTCATTTAGCAGTGGTGGTAGTGGTGGTGGTGGTGATAATAGTGGTTGTAGTAGTGGTGGTGGTGGTGATGGTTGTGGTTGTGACAGTGGTGGTTGTGACAGTGGTGGTGGTTGTGACAGTGGTGGTGGTTGTGACAGTGGCGGTGGTGATAGTAATAGTAGTGGTGGTAGTGGTAGTAGTGGTGATAGGTGATAGTAATAGTGGTGGTGGTGATAGTGGTAGTGATAGTAATAGTATATAGTGGTGGTTATGGTGAAGGTGATGGTGATGGTAATGGAGGAACAACACTCAACTAATGATGATGAGACAGAGAAAAAACACAAAATGAATAAACACAAACAAACAGACATACAGTGGCATACAGAAACAAGACCTTGTGACAAATTCATTATATCACCACCAAGTCAACATTAATTTTACTGAAGACGGCAGGGCACGCTATGAGGATCACTAGGCCGCAAAAATACACACACACACACACTCACACATTAACACACACACACACACACACATTAACACACACACACACACACACTCAAGCCACGACTATCACCATCACGACCCCCATCACAAAAACACCAACATCACCACCACCACCACATCTTGATCAACAACAGCCCTCACGCCAACCCTCCCACCACATGACAGGATAAAAAAATAATAATGCACGAAATGGGGTATTAACACACACACACAAAACACACATACACACACACTCACTCATATACATACACATATACATACACACACACACTCATACACATACATACACACTCACACTCATATATATACACACACACACTCACACACACATACACACAAACACACACACACACACACACACACACAAACACACACACACACACACACACAAAGTAATTATCCCACTCGGCGCCGTACAAGACTGGCTGTGTGGGCCGAATCTACTTCTATCTTCCCCCCTTGCAGTGTTTTATTGTCTTGCTGTCCCTGCTTTGGTTTGTATCGGATGGTCTGCTTCAAGTTGTCGAATGTGTGGGTCCTCTCCCCATATAAAAGAGGTGGAAAAGGAGGGAGTGGAAGTGGAGATACAGACGAGAGATAGAAACAGAGAGAGAGGGAAGGGAATGGGAGGAGAAGAAATAGTTATGTAAATAGAAATGTAAAGAGATAGTTGAGCTGAGAGAGTGAGAGAGAGAGAGAGAGAGAGAGGGTGGGGTGGGGGGAGGAGGTAGAGGAAGGATCAAGGGAGGCTCCAGGTTTGGGGTGAAGGAGGGAGGAAAAGAATATTGACAAGACAATAGCGAGTCTCACAAAATTCACAGGCTGAAGTTGGCAACGCACATTAGATTATAAATATTAATCACAAATGAAAAAATAATATTGAATTAGAGAATTAAACAGTAACTATATTTCTTCCAGCCCACAAGGCCAAGGCCAGGAAAGGAGAGGGGCGGGTAGGGAGACACCTGGAATATTGTAATGAAAGTTGTCAAGTCACAGTGGAATGTAATGTAATGTAATATGCGTGTCTTTTACCATCAGAGGACAGTGTGTAATCGCTTTGCTCAAGGTGGTGGAGTATTTGTTTATATTTCACGACTGGTACATTAGGTTGGCGTAATAAAAAAAAAGGTGCCTGAAACGTACTGTACAACTGATTCTGGACAATGAGGCGACCTGTGTTTGATTTCTACTGTGATCTTTGATATTATGAATAACAAAACTATTAAACTGTGTGGCGGCTGTTTATTTTGCCCACCCAAGAGGATGAAGTAGAAGGAAGCAAGTAAGCAAGTAAACTGACCTTAATTAATATTCGACGGCTCACTGTCTTCTTTAAATACATGGCTTCTGAGGTTTGCCATGACGTGTGTCTCTTACTACGCAAACAACATCGTCAATCTTGTGAAGTAAATGACAGCTTGTATGTTATAGCACTTATTCGTCCTTGGCGACTGTCCTCAGGTTCTGTGACGTCGGGAATGTGTTTACTGGCTGTGGAGGAACCAAACAAATAGAAATTTCTGGATAGAATTCACTTATTACGTCACCAGCAAGTCAGGTAATAAGGTAATAATAACCCGCAGTGAGTGGTGGGGAGGTGGAGCGAAGAAATTATAAAACAAAAAAACAAATATAAAATGCCACCTGGAGAAAAGGAGGAGGAGGAGGACATATGAGGGGAGGACAGCTGACGTGGCTGGGTTAATTGGGGGTGATTGGGGTGGGATGTGGCGGGTTGGGGTGAGTTGGGGTGGGCTGTAGCGGTTTGGGTTGGATTGAGGCTTGGGTTGGGCTGTGGTTGGGGTTGGGTTGGGTTGGGGTTGGGTTGGGGCGGGGAGGGAAAAAGATGGGGACTACAGTTGTGGATCCGGCTAGAATTGACGCGGAGCAACGAGGCATACAGGAAAAGATTGTCTGTGTTGTATGAGTCTTATAACTAGGCTAAGTAACCTATTTTTCTTTTTGATTATCGGAGTAGGGACAAAAAAATTCAAAATAACTATCGAACAAGATTATTAATGGCGATGGCTAACGGCCATATATGTACAGCCATAGCTGAAAGTCCATGATCAGGGGATGGTGTAAAGCCACAGCCAGAACGAGATAAGTTTCCACACCCCTCTGACCGTGGCAGCTCAACGAATTGTTAGTAATGTTGTTTTGGCACATTTTTTTATCTTAGAATTAGAAGAGATAGATAGCTGTAACCCCTGTTCATGGACTTACATCCATGGCTGTACGGTCGTTATTATTGAAAAAAAAAAAAAACACACACACAGACACAAACGTATGGAGAGGGTAGACTGCCACTCACTCATTGTATGTAGTTCAACCAAACATCTGTTCATCCTGAGAGGAGATAAAAATCCAATATGACTCGCATGGAATGTGAACCAGAGTAACGGGTCTATGTCATTCGTAATCATTATTTTTCCTTACGAAAACTTTAGGGTAACCTGATCTAAAAATGTATGATTACAGCTTATACGTCAAGCCAAACTAGTCCGCCAAGTGAAAATATTAACCAGCACTCACTGACACGATGAGGTGATCAAATGGTATATAGAACATTGGGTCCGGAGACGAGGTAAAAACTTTTTAAATGATACACTGATGATAGTAATATTCCCCGCCAGGAGGAAATAGGGGACATCGGTGAGGTTGTGAGGCAAATCCGACTTACCTGCATCGCCACTCACTGTGAATATTGTCTTAAATGATACGTTGGAAATTAGTGATTCCTTCTACTTACGAGAGTCTAAACTCTGCACACAATATTTATCAGGTGTCAATGTTTCGGTGCACAGAGAATAGAAAATCATGCACATTACTCCTAAGTTAACCTCTGGAAGAAAGAGTTACACTATAGGCCAAGTTTGCTATGCTATTACTAGAACACTGAGTATATGACTGCCATCGAATTCATGATCACCAAAATAATAAGAACAACACTGTAATTCTTCTTAGCAGCAACAACACCACTGACTGAGCCGAGACAAATACGAGGGGCAGGAGGGTGGTAAAGCCGACAATATAAATTCGCGTCCATCTCATGTACTTGATAATAATGCTAATATGACCAGATAGTTGCATTCTGAACCAGTTTCTATCCTAAAAACATATGTAATTTACCATATGTGAAGTATATCTGTCATCTCTGTATCCAAATTGCGTTACAACATCAATACAGCCCATACACACGTAGGTGGAAATGAAGCGAATTTATGCTGCCGATTGTACCAGGACAAGAGATGACAGGCGTAGAGGATCAGACCACCATCATGCTCTGGTTGATATAGTAATGCATCAAGCTGCTCCCATCACGCTCTCTCGGGGTCCAGGCCACCCTTTCTACATTCCTACAAACTGCTCATGGTATATAAAATTTGACATCCCTGTGAAAAAAAAGTAGCGACAACCAGTCAAAATTACGACAATGCAAATGTTAATAAATTTTAGATTCTGCGCTACAACACGAGGATCATATCGCTTAGTCAGGTCAAATTAATGTGCCTCTTTATTTGTTGGGGATGATCTGGGCTTTAATATGAGCTCAAAACCTGAAAAATAATAAAAATATACATCAGATATAGTAAACATCTGATACTGAACATTGATTGTCTCTGAAGCTACATGTATATCAATGTACTGTAGAAAGCAGAACGTCAAGTCACAGTAAAGTTATATCAGTTAAGGTGATAATTCTTTTTTGTTACATTGGAGTGCCTTGATTCCTCCAAAGTATGCTAGGAAACAGGACCAGAAGAGCAAAAGTAATTGTGTTCTGTTGCTTGGAGTAGTTTGTTGGAGGATTCGGTTGCTCCAGAATTACCAACACAAAACTTCCCCTTTAAATCAATCACTAAAGTCTAGTAATGAAATTGTGAGAACCGAACCGAACTACACTGTCTTTATTCACGACACTAAGCGAGAAGTGAAAGGGGCTTGGTTGGCGTGCCCTACTCTGAATCGAGGTGAGGTGAGAAGAGAAGGGAAAGAATGATGGCAATAACTGGCATCACGTCTGAGTCTCAATAAGGAAATGTCTCACATCATCGACCCTTCTACCGCCTATGAAAATGTTGGTCTATTATCACCTACCTGCTTGAAGGGAATAGTATACTTCTGGTTCATTCCTCTAAAGTATGTCAGGAAACAGATCTGGATTAACAGAAATAATGGTGTACATGTCCTGCTGCTTGGAATAGTTTGAGGGAGGAATCAGTTGCTCCAGATTAACCAACACTGTACTACCCCCTTAAGAAATGTAACACTATAATTCCTTTGGGAGTTGTGGTGGTTCAGCCCAAGTGTTATATAGTTGTCTGTGGCCCAACCTTCACTCATTCACTCACTCCGTCTGTAAACAAAGTATGGTGTGCAGCTTCCGTCCTTTACTGCAGACTCTCACTGTCATCATTTTGGTTAAGTCTCCCTCGCTTCACTTCACTTCCCCTTCCGCCCCTTCTCACGCCCCTTGACCCCACGCCCTACCTGTCATCCACGTGTTTGTCAGAGTAAGCACCGGACACGCTTTGTACCGCCGCCGCCCAACGAGGAAAGTTTCGTGTAGGGAAGGGAAAGTTTTCACGTCCTTTTCTACATTCGCTGACACAAGAGCGTCCTGTTGCGGCCAGGTGTATTCCAGACTATCCAGATAATAATATTGCACAATAAAGCTAACAACCCACAGAAATACCGTGTCTATTAACTACCATGATGGTCACCAATACCTGACTAACACTGTACCAATTAGTGACGGGGTTTGAAAGGAAAATATGACACAATTGGGTAAAGTGATTCCCAATGAATGAACTAGTGGCTGTATATTCGTTGCTGGCATGTCCGATTTAATTTCCGTGACTTTATGTAAATATTAATGGGCTGTACTTTCATTCGGATGCGTCTGTGCTTCCTAAAGGAGGAGGAGAGACGTCAGCTAATGTTTATATTCATGACAAAATGTTCAGCTGAACCAACAAATTTCCTCATTGTGAAGGAACACGTACACTGATATCTTTACGTGAAAGTGATGTCCAGGTGCTGTAGAAGTGCTTCCTTAATATTTGGCCTTTGACTATAATATTATACTACCTGGAATTAAGGACCCTGTGATCGTGTATGAGAATTGGTGGCTTCTGATTCCTCCTGACTATGCCACGGAACAAGCTCCTTCTATATAGGTGGTGTTTCGTGGCAATATTTGAAAGACTTATGTATCTCCAATTTTCTGACTACAGCACAGTGTCCCTTAAAATATGTAGTGACAGAAAACAACAGGCAGCTATGAATTATGTCTGATCAGTATCCCCAGGTTGTACTTATTGCGACAGTGTTATCAGGTTCATTTCTACCATGGAATATGTGACAGTGGAACAGATTCAGGCAACCACGAGTATAGTTTCAATCTTAATTTGCACACCAAGGTTTCGAATTGTCAGGCACAGCACTTCTTGAGTTACACCCATCAATAATTTCAGGAGATGATAAAATTAATTCAGCATTATCTTGCAGACTGTTCGAAAAAATAAAAAATAAAAAAATAAAAATAACCGGCGACTGGATACGAATTTCGGATTAAGACTTAAACTGTACATCTATTAAATATATAGTGAAGAGAATGGAAAGCTAATGCGAGGTGCTTGATGCATGGTGAAGAGATCCCGCCAGCCAGCCACACTCTATTTACCACACGCCCGCAAACATAAACACACACTGGGGCCGGACACATAAAAAAAATTGCAGACTCCTCAATCAGACTTACAATAATTTTTTAACCACCAGACATCGACGGACGAATTTCATAGACTATCACCGGACGATTTGGTGTGTGATGGAACCCTTATACTGTAAACGTCATACAAATATTTTATAAAAACTATATCAGTCAACACCAGAGCAGTTTGTGTCTTGACGCGAAATATCTAGCGTCCAAGGATTAATCTAACTTTAAGAGATAATTATCAAAGCAAAAAACTGGAAAGTGATCCCTATTTCAACACTATACAGAAGGCTGATCTCTCACTTAAGGATTGTTTACACCTCAAACAGCTCACAGTAAAAGAAAAGTTGTATAAAGCACACGAGTAATGGGTAAAGTATTGTTGTCTCATCGTTGTTTTCTGTGTACACGAACAGTAATAAATCGAGGAAAGAGTGTAACTGAATCGACTTAGTTGGTTTTCGCATAAACAGTGAGAGGCGATAACTACTGAGGCAGGACTGGCAGGTGTGTAAACAGAGGCATACACGGGTAACAAGAGAAGTTCAATATATTATGTTGTATATCTGCATGTAGTAATGGGGGTTAAGTGGGTAGGTAGTACACTGCTGGTATATCTGGAGCAACTGATTCCTCCAAACTATTCCAAGCAACAGGACACCATTGTATTTGTTCATCTGGTATATAGCCTACTGATTTCTCCTATAACTATGCCAGAAAATAGACGTCCTCAATGGTACAGTACTAATTGGGGATCTGTTGTTTCGTGGCATAGTTTGGAGGAATCAGATACCTTCCAATTCACCAACATGAGAATCTCCCCTTAATAATATCTGTGTCAGTAGAAGCATCAGCAGGAAGGGTGGTTTCTTGTACTGTACATACGTGGGGAACGCTTTCACTTCACGATGTACTCCTATTAATAATGATGCTGAAATTGGGTGAAGCAAAATATAGTCATGAGATTATCAATTATAATGATGGTGAGAAATGGGGGCAAATGACGGTGTGTGTGTGTGTGTGTGTGTGTGTGTGTGTGTGTGTGTGTGTGATATTGTGAGAATGTACTGTAGTAATTTAATTAACCCTGCAGGGCTCCGTTGACGGATAAGTCGGCGTTACTGGTACTTACATTGGAGCGCCTTAATTCCTCCAAAGTATGCCACGAAACGGGACCGAGTTAACAAAAATACTGGTGGCCTGTTGCTTGGAATAGTTTGAAGAAATCAGGTGCTCCAGATTTACCAATACCGTATTTTCCTGACGCAGTATCAGTTTGCTTTCTATTATGTCGAAATTGAATCACAAGTGTAAGATAGAAAGTTGTCGTGTGAGCCTGTGAAAGTGCATAAAAAAAAAGGCATATGTGCATAAAATATAAGGCATACAATAATAATAAATTGAGGCCACGTTACACCAAGAACATTATTTTCCGAACACAAGATTTCGGGAATAAAAAAAATAGGGGGGGGGGGGAGAAGAGTAAAGAATCTCTCAGAATGTGAACAACACAATACAACAACGAGTAATTCCTGTTATTTACATTTTGGTTAACTTGGGATACGAACGGCGTGAAAGTACTATTAGCATCAGCAGCAAACTGATTACCACCATTAACAGACTTGTAGAAAATACTTTAAAATACTACTGCTACTATGACTACTACTATTATTACTACTACTACTACTACTATTATTACTACTACTACTATTCCTATTACTACTACTATTATTACTACTACTACTACTATTCCTATTACTACTACTAAAATTACTACTACTACTGTTACTATTACTACTACTATTACCATTACTACTACTACTACTGTTACTATTACTACTACTATTATTACTAATACTACTACTCCTATTACTACTACTATTATTACTACTACTACTACTGTTACTATTACTACTACTATTATTACTACTACTACTACTGTTACTATTACTACTACTATTATTATTACTACTACTATTACTATTACTACTACTATTATTACTACTACTACTACTGTTACTATTACTACTACTATTATTACTACTACTGCTACTGTTACTATTACTACTACTACTATTACTATTACTACTACTGTTACTATTACTACTACTACTATTACTATTACTACTACTGTTACTATTACTACTACTATTATTACTAGTACTACTACTATTACTACTACTACTACTATTACTAATACTACTACTGTTACTATTACTACTACTATTACTATTGATACTACAACGAGTAATTCCTTGTATTTATATTTGAGTCTGAGGAAAGTCACGACGTGTCTGAATCTGGCCTTGGTGTAGCGAGAGACACTTACATTTTGGAACCGAGATGTATGTAGTCAGAAATGTGGAGGTGGTAACTGAGTCCTTCAAACGTTGCCACAAAACACCACCTATAGTGAAGGAGCTTGTTTTGTAGCATAGGTAGGTGGAATCAGAACGCTCCAATTTTCGTTCATGTGCGATCACAGGGTCCTTAATTAAGGGGGTAATTCACTTTTGCTACATTTGGAGCGCCTTGATTCCTCCAAAGTATGCCAGGAAACAGGACCAGATGAACAAAAATAATGGTGCTCTGTTGCTTGGAATAGTTTGGAGGAATCATTTGCTCCAGATATACCAACACTGCACTTCCCCCTTAATATACAGTTGCGGATACATGAAACAAACACACACATCAAACGGGCCCCTTATCAAGCCTAGATTAGCACGCTTCTCTACAAACAACGTCTCATCCTACTCTATGCTCAATGAGGGGCTTCATTTCAGGTGTGTCTGGTTCATATGTCCTCAACTGTACACTGGTATATATGACTCTCCTGGGCGTCATTCATGCTCTTTGTATTGTTTGTCGTAAAGGGGGCCACGTCTTTACGACATAATAGTACTGGGAAGGCTACTATTTTCCCCAAACTATGCTATAATACAAATTCCCTCTTTTTTAACACTAGGGTGATCTGTTTTCTACTATAGTTTGAGGGTATCAGTCGCCCCTCATTAATCCTCCTTTGCAAATGATCCCCTTTAAGATGTAAGTGTCGTGAGAGAGAGAGAGAGAAGTCTAACCCTGGCTATCTGGGTTGAATGTATGAGAAGGTGTCGTGTGTGTGTGTGTGTGTGTGTGTTTTTGACAAGGTGTTGTGTGTGTGTGTGTGTATTGTAGACAACGCAGGGAGTGACAGAACAAGATATACGCTTGTTACAAAAAGATAGTAGTAATTTTAGAAACCGGTTATATGATTATGTTATTGACGATGTTTGTGTGTGTGTGCGTGTGTGACAGACAGACACACACACGCACACACACAGACATACAGACAGACAGACAGAACGGAACTTAGAACAACAAGGCACGAGTTACTCCTTTCTAAAACAGGTAAAGTGGTGTATTTATCCACTTACCTCCTCCTTGTTCTACCAGTTCTGCTCACATTCAAACGATAGAGTCAGAAGAAAATAACCGGGAAACAAAACTCACGTCCGCTCTTTGATGCAGAAAATTAAAGAGATTTAGGCGCGAGTTTGCACATCAGCCTTCAAAAATTACAGCCAGAACGATTGATAAAACAACATTATTTCCCAGCCATGGTCAATGCACGGGCTCTTTTCGTCATATTAATTTTCTTATGTGATTCAGTATTACACTACAACTTTTTGGTGCCTCATGTTTGCGTCTCACTGCATTCAAAACTGTATGTACAGTCGCGATCCAAAATATGTATCCAGGCTTGCTTCGAACAGCCTGATCGAGTATTAATTAATTAAGCGAATTCAAGCAAATATGAAACAAGATAAGCTTTGTAATTGGTTCATTAGTATGCCAAATGATTCGAAACTTCAACAAGAACTGGATACAAATTTTGGATTGCGAGTGTACTCAGAATGTTTGGTGGGAAATCGTTCAAGCGTTCAAATCCTGAGTGAAGTGTGTGAGAATGTTTACTTGAAGTTGGAAAGGAAGGCTTCTGGGTCCCGGTATATAATTATAGTAAGCTGCATCAAAGGAATCGCTGTAATCCGTTTCCCGTGTTTGTGGTCGAGGTGAACCAAATTACACGAGTCAGGAGTGAAACTTATATTATCTGTTATCGAATAGCGTAAAAATATGTTAAGAAAACTTTGAGGGACAGAGAGAGACGATCAGAAAAAGGTGTAGGAAAGGTTTAGACTTCCTTGGAATTAGTTCGTTGGTGAATTTGGACTGTTCGAAGCTTCAACGAATGAATGAAGCTGGGAGAAGTAAAAGAAGAAACAGGAAAAAAGGAATAGAAAAATGATCACGAATGAATGAAGCCCAGGAGGAAGGAAGGAAAGAACAGAGAAAAAGGAATAGTAAAATAAGCACGAATGAATAAAGCCAGGAAGGAAGAAAGGAAGAAAGGAAAAGGGAAGAAAGGAAAAGGGAAAAAAGGAATAGAAAAATTATCACGAATGAATAAAGCCAGGAAGGAAGAAAGGAAAAGGGGGAAAAGGAATAGCAAAATGATCACGAATGAATAAAGCCAGGAAGGAAGGAAGGAAGGAAGTAAGGAACAGGGATGGAGAAAATGACTGAGGGCTGACAACAGGGAGAGGAGAGAGAGGAAGGACTTAATACAGGGTTTGGTACAGCGGAGAAAACGAGGATGTGGTTGGGTATGCGAGTGGTGGGTGGGTTGTGGTGGTAGGTAGTGGGTGGGAGGAATCGTCGGTGAGAGAGAGAGAGAGAGAGAGGTGGGGGGGCAGACTAAGGCTTGTGTGTGAGAGGTTGGTGTGTGTGTGTGTGTGTGTGTGTGTGTGTGAGAGAGGTTGGTGTGTGTGTGTGTGAGAGAGGTTGGTGTGTGTGTGTGTGAGAGAGGTTGGTGTGTGTGTGTGTGAGAGAGGTTGGTGTGTGTGTGTGTGTGTGAGAGGTTGGTGTGTGTGTGTGTGAGAGAGGTTGGTGTGTGTGTGTGTGAGAGAGGTTGGTGTGTGTGAGTGAGAGAGAGAGGTTGGTGTGTGTGTGCGTGAGAGAGAGAGGTTGGTGTGTGTGTGCGTGAGAGAGAGAGGTTGGTGTGTGTGTGTGTGTGTGTGTATTTGCTTTGTACACGCATATAAAAAGAGAACAACATAACACAAATAGAAAACACGAGAAATATATTACGATACAAATGAAAGTGTAAAGTAGAAAAAGAAAGAGTAGAAAGTAGCAGACAGTATAGAAAAGAAAGTTGATATGGTTCCTTCCTTGTCGGGGTTGCGTTAATTGGACACTGTGTTAATTAGTTAGTTTGTATTGACAGGTGTATGGGTTGTATGAGTAGAGGGAGGCACCATACAGCTTCTTCCCATGTATAGTGGACTGGACTATACTAGAGTAGGCCTATAACTGTTTATCATGATGGTGGTGGTGGTAGGGGATGGTTTTGTTGTGTTGTACTCTAAGTGAACCATCTACCATGACCTCCACCCGATCCCATATGAGAGAGTAGAGTAGAGTAGAGTAGAGAGATTAAGAAGTGGGGAAGGGGACGGGTACGAAATTAGTGCATTTGTCGCGGCTTCTAGCCGCTTAAATTGTATTTATTGGTTTGTGAAACCAGTACAGCTGGTTGCTATAGAATAGGCCCCTTCACAAGCCCAGGCCCCGTGTAGGCATAATCTGGGTTGGAAGGGTCAATTCCGTGACGTTCATCAGAAGTAAATAAAATTCAAATCTGGCGCTGTACTGATAGTGGAGCCACCTGGTGGTGGTGAGGTGAGGTATTAAGCCCCTCCTCCGCTGAATACCGCTCGTCCACTCCAATGAGAAAGAAGTGAGTGCCTGCCGCATCGGGAGGTGGGTGGGACAGTAGAAGCTGTACTGGTTTCACAAACCAATAAATACAATTTAAGCGGCTAGAAGCCGCGACAAATGCACTATTATTGGTATAGTGAAACCAGTACAGCTGGTTGCTAAGCATGCGATGCGGTAGGTGGGAGGTGAGGTGGAGGCAATCACGTGCTAGTTAAGAGTGGTTGAGAGCGGAGGGCAGGAAAGGTAACCGAGCCCGGTGAGGCAGCAGCTAACGCCCCTCCCGACACTGGCTAGGTGAAACGCCGTGGTGGGGGAGAAGTAGCTTATACCATATAACCGTAGACCATTCTGTTATAGACCAGAATTGTTACACATAAAGTCTTTATAGGTAGACTCGAGGGTTCGGGTCTAGGAGAGGAGGGGGGAGGTTCCCATGGATACTCCCCCCCCCCCTTTTCCTCCCCCCCCCCATTCCCCCCCCCCCCCCTTATTCAAGTCTTCTGAGTTAGGGCTATGGCCCTCGCTCAGGTAATGTGATCCCGAGGGGATGAAGGAGGACACTAGGATCCAGATATCCTGTGTAATAATATCTCCTGTCACTCATCGTAGTTAATAATTGTTTGGAAAATGAATACACAAGAATTCCGTAACAATGTAATTTATTATAGACTCTCTTTCACCATATGTACACGTGAAGAATGGGGATGAGTATGAAGCTGTACAAGATGTGGATGAGGTATGGGATGATGTGACGGGACTTAAGTCACCCGATCTTTTCTCTTCGGGCGGCCCCTCCCCCCCATGTGTCTCCCGCGGGGACCCTGGGGAATAGGAGGTGGAGTACCCATAGCCACACATGGGGTAGGGGAGAGCGAGTGGAACAGGTACCTCGTCCTGAAGGAGGAAGTGGACGCCCAGCCCCCTAAATCCCTGACCCTCTCCACCGAGTGAGTCCTGAGGAAGGCGAGGGAGGCGGCCACGCCCCTAACGCTGTGAGCCCTCGGGGCGTGTCCGGGATCCCCGTTCTCTATCACTCGGCAGAGAAGGCGAGCGATTGACCTAGGGAAGAGAGGGTTACCGGACCTAGAGTTGTAGAAGAGGTGGTCCGGAGAAGCCCCTCTCGTCGCCTCCACGTATGCAACAAAGGCGTGGACTGGGCAGAGGGGGTGGAAATTTCCATCCCTCAGGAATGAGGGTACTGCGAGAGGGCCAATTCTGTCGTCAGCCTGCTCGTTCTTAGCTAGAAAAGCAGGGGAGGGGGAAATGGTTAAGGAAGTAAGGTTAGGGGTTACTGAAGAAAAGGCTGTGTGACGGGTCAGGGCTGCCAACTGAGAAGCCCTGTAACCTGTAGCTAAGGCGAGCAGGAAGAGAGCTTTCTGGAGGAGGTGACAAACCTCCAGAGGGACCCCCTCGAAGGTCAGGTAGGAAAGGACACGATGAAGGGACCAGGAGGGTGCCTGGGCCCGGTGAGGTGCGGTCCCCGCCCGAATCCCCATCCTCAGGAGAGAGAGAGGCCTCTCCGAAACCTAAAGAGGAGGGGATCAGACAGGGCTGCGTGATGCGCAAGCACCGTCGCCGGGGCCCTGTTGGTGGAATCGGCGAGCCACGTGAGGAATTCCAGGACTGTGTCCTCCGAGATGACCCTGGAGGGGTGTCTTAGCAAGAAGTCCTGGAATCTTTTCCAGCACGATTCGTATTGTCGCACCGAAGACTGACGATGAGCCCTCAACATCTTGTCCACTGTCTCCTTAGTGAACCTTTTGCTGAGGACTCCCCGTAGAAACTCCAAGCGTGTAGATTCAGTGACGCTTGGAGTGGTGCAGACAGGGTGCTGGAGAGGCACGCCGATCCCAACTGAAGGGGATGCGGGCACCACCGGGACAACTCTCCGAACCACGGCTGTGCTGGCCAGCGGGGGGCTATGAGGAGAACCCTCCCCCTGAAAGTGCGCAGCTTGAGGATCGCCTTCAGGAGGACTGAAGTGGCTGGGGGTGGGAAGAGGTAGAGATGACCCCACCTGTTCCAGTCCTCCGTGAAGGCGTCCGGGCCTCCCGCCTCTGTTCTGGATGAGAAAGTCAGGAACAGAGGGAGTAGGGCCGTGGATGGGGAGGCGAATAGGTCCACCTCCGGTGTCCCGTAGCGAAGGCAGAGAGACTCGAACACAAGGGGACGCAGTTGCCACTCGACTGACGTCCCCCTGAACCTGGATAGGGCGTCCGCCCAATTGTTCTCCCGCCCTGGCACGTAGCGGGCCGAGAGGTGAATGTCCCTCTTGGCCGCTATTGCGAAAATCTGTTCTGACAGGGACAGGAGAATTTCCGACCGTACGGTGCCCTGTTTCTGTAGGCACTGCACGGCCGCAACGTTGTCCATATCGAAGCGGACGCCTATCCTGGCAAACTGAGGGTGTCTGTTGAGCCATTCCTTCGCTACCATCAACTCCCGGGCGTTGATGTGCAGTAGCCTTTCCCCTTCCTTCCATCCCCCGCACCGTTGATGTCCCAGGCAAGACTGGTATCCCCAGCCTACGTCCGATGCGTCTGTCGCCACCGTAATCCCCGGGGGAGGGAACACCCAGGGGACCCGCTGACGCAGGGCACCGGGACGTAGCCAGGGGCGAAGGAGGCGGTGGAGAGAGGGGGACACTTGCCTGGGAAGGTCCCTGTGTGCGGGGGACAGGTGGAGGTTTACCTCCCGCGTCAGCCTCCTGTGTTTCAGTCGTCCCAGGGGCATTGCAGGGGCCGCGAAATTTAGGGACCCGAGCAATGATTCCCACTGGCGGCGAGAGAAAGTACGGGAAAAATGCGCCCGGCGGACGTGGCGGAGGGTCCGGCGGGCGTTGTCTGGAGCGAGAGAGAGGGTGGCCGAAAGAGAGTCCCACTCTATTCCTAGCCAACACAGCTTGCGAGTGGGGGTGAGAGAGGACTTGGGGATGTTCAACAGAAACCCCATTTCCTCTAGCACTCCCCTCGCTACCCGGACGTTGTTTGCTACCTGCTCCTTGGAAGGGGCGTGAAGCAACCAATCGTCCAGGTACATGAGGGTGGGGACACCCGCCTCTGCCAGACGGGATGCCACCACCCTCACGAGTTTTGTGAAGACTCGCGGAGCTAGAGAAAGACCGAAAGGGAGCCTGGTAAACTGGAACGTCTCGGTCCCCACCTGGAAGGCCAGAAAGCGGCGAAACCTGGGGTGGATCGGGACGTGCCAGTAAGCATCCTTGAGATCCAGGGATGCTAACCAGTCTCCCTTCCTCAGAACTGTGCGGACCTGAGCAACCGAAACCATCCTGAAATGTAAGGTTTTCACGAATTTGTTTAGCCTGCTCAGGTCCATCACCAATCTCGTTTTTCCCTGATCCTTTTTGGGGACCGTGAATAAACGAGAAAGAAAGACCCTTCCCGTCGCCCGCTCCACTACCCCTTTTTCCCGCATTTCCAACACATGCGGGACGACCGAAAGTGACACTTTGGTTGAGGCAGGAGGTAGACGTAGTGGCTGTAACGGGAGAAGACAGGTGTCAGTGAGAGTACCGTTAATCCTAATCCCCCGGGGCCCGAGGGACCCGGGGTGGTTGGGGGGAGAATGACAGGAGAGGCAGAGATTTTGACCGCAAGGGAAAATCTGATTTTGACCTAACGGTAGCCCAAGGACGGGATTAGGCATAATTCATATGTCAGACAGTAAGGATGACAGTTACTCACCGGAACAGTAATCCAGGGCCATGACAGGCCCTGGCGAATTATCCTTGCTGCCCAGCCGTGGGTGGGCCAGGCTGCTGACCACCCTGTGAGGCAGCCCAGAGTGGGACCCTCAGGTGGCGCGGTCCCTCTGGGAGGGGTGGTTGAAGGAGGACTTGGGCTTCGAGTAGGGCTTGGAGCCCTGTCCCCTTCCTCGAAAGGGCTGCTGGCCCCTCTGGGAGGGTCTGTTGTGTGCTCTCGGGGGAGTGGGATAGGAGGGCCTCGGTAGCCTGGAGGGCTGGGAGGGCCTCCGGGGCTGGTAGGCTGGTCTGGCTGGCTGTGGGGCACGTGGCCTACGGACAAACAGAATGATTAGGACCCAAAGTAGACCCGAAAATCCTTTCATTTCACCCCCCGTGACAACTCGGGTAAGACGAACACGAGAGGTACTTACTTGGAGGTGGAAGGCTTTGGTAAATTGATTACCGCTGGGAGGGAGGCGAAGATCGTGTCTGTCGCCGGTTGGTCAAAGAGGGCGGGGGACAAGGGGGCAGCTCGCACCACTCCCCTCTGTGCCATCTCCGGCGCAGATTTAGCCGCCGCCTGGCGGGCTGCCAGTCTCGCCTCGGCGAACGCCTTCGCCTCCTCCCGCATGAAGTGGGTAGCCATTGCCGCCACGCCCTCCATCACGGTGGCCATGGAAGAGAGGGTGTCACTGTAAGGGGTAAACAAGGAAAAAACCGAGCGAACCCGGGGATAAGTACCCGGGAGTAACAGGGAGACCCTCTACCCAGCATCCCTAAAAACATGATACACGAGTAAGGTACTCACGCTAGCTGTACACCCGACATCTCGTGGTAGGAGTTGGTTAGGGCATTGAGGCAGTCCCTAATCAATGAGGCGGCTGCTCCCGTGGAGATGGTGTGGGCCAGCTCCAGACGGGTAGCAGACTCCGCCTGCCTCAACTTACCATCGGGCTCCTTCAGCTGATAGGGGACCGGGGGCTCCTTCTCCGTCTTCCACAGGCACTCCCTCTGGTGGTCCAGGGACTTAAGGAGAAGGGCTGGAATATCCAGGTCCCCTTCACTCTTATCCCCCGGGAAGTACGCGTCCGGGGAAAGGAGGAGAGCCGTGTTACCGTGGGAGCGGTCAATCCTCCAAGCCCCGGACAAGTGTAGCTGGCTGTACTCCACCAGGAAACCCATCGCGTCCAGGGTAGCCGCAGAGGACACCCTAGCTGAAGTGGGTAAGGGCGCTGAGATAGGACGGACCTTGTAGAAGGGAATAGCCTCGCCCTTCTCATCCGCCCCCCACTTCACCACGACGTCATCCCTCCGGATCCACACGTCTGGTTGAGCTGTGTCCGGAGACCAGGCCACCAGTCTGCCCTCCTCCGAAGAGTGGGTCCAAGCAGGAGGGAGGAGAGACCAAGAGTAGGGAAGGTATCCGTCTCCTGAAGGAGGGGGTGACGGGGACGGGGGTGCGGAGGTAACCAACTCCTCAGCTACGTCCCCCGACGGAGACTCGAGCCCTGGGGAAACGGGAGGCACGAAAAGGACTCCCACATCCCCGGGAGGACTCGAGCCCTCGACGGGAGCAGCAGCGGGAGGCGGGGGAACAGGAGCGGGTTCCGTAGCGACAGCCTGAGGTTGCGCGACGGAAGCCCCAGGAAAAGCGTAAGGAATAAGGGTGTGGAAGATCTTAACTATCTTCCTCGACGAGGGGCTGTCCCCCCCCCGCTTACCCCTGCGGGAATTGCGGGCGGGCGAAGGAGAGCTCCCCGACGACGAAGAAGAGGAAGAGGACGACGAAGACGAGGAGGAAGGAGAACGGCGACGAGCACGGGACTTCCTGGAGTGGCGGGACCTTTTAGCCGAACGCTTGCGTCCTCTAGAGAGGCCTGAGGAGCCAGCTCTAGCAGGAGGCGAAGCTGGGGGTTCCCTGCTGGGCCCTTGTACCGGTGAGGCAGTCGGGAGAACCAGCGCGACAGACTCGCTCGCTTCCCGGGGGGATAAGCCCCGAGAAGGAGTCGTAGTACCGTCTAGGGAAGCAGGCTCAATCTCTCGGGCCTCAGGAGGTTCTAGCCCCTGAGACTCCGAGAGACAGGAAGAAGGGTAACGGGTCCTGAATAAACCCAGGTCCGCTCCCAAAATCGGGTCCACCCACGCCAAAGAAGAACCGTCTCGTTTGTGGGCCATTCTCCTAGCCCTCGTCCACGCCATACGAAGAGAAGCAAGGGCAGGGAGCTTGGAGCGGGCAGAAGGGGTGGAAACCCGACACAACTCAGCCCAGGGGCGGCACACGCCACACGCCAAAGGGTCGTAACCCAAGGGAGTGAAGCAGGGTGCGTGAGGAGAACAGTGCAGGTGTCCGTCAGGCGAAACCCGCACGGTACATCCTGAGGCAGCACAAAGGGCACGAGTAGGCTGGGGGAGAAAAGAATACACAAACATGGGTTAACACGTGCAAACACTGGAACACAAACCCATCCTCCCCGAAGGAAAGAAGCGCGGGACACGCCCGCTGAACCTGGGGACCAGAACACAATCCCCCACACTCGCGCAGCCGCCCAGGGAAAAACCCCGTAAAACCATAAACGTCCGCCACATGGAGCGGGTAAAAAAGGGGCCCCCCCGGACCGAAGAACCAGAAGGAGGGGTAGGAGGGGACCCGATAGCCTGAGAAGAAACACTCCAGGCTGAAAATAATGGAAAAAACCCCAAAATAAAATAAAAAACCCCCGCCCGGGAGAGGAAGAGAGAACCAGGGCACAATTCTCACTCCCCCCTACCGAGAGGGGACACATAATAATCGGGGGAGGCAAGAGGAAGGGCTGCAAAGACCCCATGTGGTCACCACGTGGGGTGGGGAAGTCCCACGTGGCACCCACTAACCTCGCTAAAAACCCCAGAAAACCCCGATAAAATACACACGAAGAATGTACTAGTGGCAGGAGGGACAGTGAAATAGGGGACAGACGGAGAAAAACTCCGAAAACAGGGGCTGAAAAGCCCCCTTCGCTTAAGGAAAGAACTAAGTCCTAACGAAGAAAAAACCCCCATAAACACCTAAAAACCCTCCTAGAAAACACACATTATACATCTGCAAAGCAGGCCAGCCACTAGAACACAAAAGAAAAATTAGCAGGAACACGCGACACAATACCATAGCGTAGCAGCGAGGAGCGTAGATGTTGACAGGCGTGTGTTCCGCGACAGAGTGGACGAGCGGTATTCAGCGGAGGAGGGGCTTAATACCTCACATCACCACCACCAGGTGGCTCCACTATCAGTACAGCGCCAGATTTGAATTTTATTTACTTCTGATGAACGTCACGGAATTGACCCTTCCAACCCAGATTATGCCTACACGGGGCCTGGGCTTGTGAAGGGGCCTATTCTATAGCAACCAGCTGTACTGGTTTCACTATACCAATAATAAATAGTTCTATTACACAAGCACATAAATCTTCCATCCTCCATTCGTTGTTCTTCGTTGGATTTCTTCCCTTTAGAAATTAGAATGACACGTGTTCCTTCCTAAGTATTGTAAAAAGAATTGGTAGAGGTCGGATACTTGTTTCGTCCTTCAGCTTCCATCCCTACTTACGGTTCCTTCTTCCCTTGTCTAGATTCGCATGTATTCCTCCCTAGCTATTGAAAAAAAAGTTGGTTGGTTTAGAGATCAGAAAAATGTGTGTGTGTGTGTGTGTGTGTGTGTGTGTGTGTGTGTGATGTCCTGAAATGTTGTGAGTTTCAGGGTAAAAGTGGCAATGCATACAGGAGAAAGAGGGAAGGGAGGGAGGTGTAGTGAGAAACAGGGAAGAAGGAGGGGACGAAGATGAGAAGTGAGAGGGGGCAAGCCACACCACCACCACCAGCTAGGGAGAAGGGGTGGGAGGAAGAGGGGTGTCGTGAGAGGAGACAACCCCTACACATTAGCAGGGAGAAATGGAGAAGGGGTGGGAGGAAGAGGGATGTCGTGAGAGGAGACAACCCCCACACCACCACCACCAGCCAGCCAGGGAGTGAAGCCAGGGTCATAACCTCAGGGAGACGTGAGTACTACTTGGTTATGCAGATTCCTCGCCCCCAGACCCAGACTGCTGACCAAACAAACAAACAAACAAGGCTACTGAACCGAGTATCACACTAGCACATATTCCCATCCTGACACAAACACACACACACACACACACACACTAGCACATATTCCCATCTTGACACACACACACACTAGCACATATTCCCATCTTGACACACACACACACACAATATAATTATACATGTGCTCTTCTACACAATAATAATGTCATGGCTCAGAATTGCGACCTTCAACATCTGAGAAACGTGTAACCAGGCATCTAGAGCACAGAGAAGTAAAAAACTAGAACTCAAGCATCTCAGTGAAGAACCAAACTCGTTCAAGGATACTGGTCGTGTGTGTGTGTGTGTGTGTGTGTTAGAATGGGAAGAAGATGCAGTTCCCCACCCCGTGACCTCAGATGTCAAGGGGGCTCTCTCTCCTCTCTGTATGCCCTGCCCGTCTTACCTGCCAATCCAGTCTATTGCACCACCATCTCGTCGTTATTTAGAGGAAGTAACACCACTAACAGAACTGGAACACTTACTTACTTACTCCACTTACTTACTAGGCCATGTTATTTGATTCAGAGTTATATTCTTGATTCAGAGGGACTTGATTCAGGGTTAATTGATTCAAAGTTATATTATTGAATCAGATTTACTTGATCCAGAGTTTCTTGATTCAGAGATATTTAATTCAAAGATACGTAATTCAGTGATATTTAATTCAAAGATACTTTATTCAAAGTTACTTGATTCAGGCTGTGAGAAATACGAAAGAAAGATATTCCCCAAAAACACTGCCACCAAAACACGACTCATACACAGATATCCGCTTCGTGGCAGTGGAGTAAAGAATCAGAAACCTCCATCAACCCGCCAGTAAAAAATGCCCGATTCTTTAACCCACTGGAACATATACAAGAGAATTCCATGTCATCGCCTCGTTCATGGGTTTTCTTGCATACTTTCCCCTGCGTCGCCACAACCCCTTGATATGGTCTGAAAAGGAAGTTGTTACCTGCCTGGGTTTTAGTTTCAGTCCTGTTCGTGGTTGAACCCTTAAAAATATTACGATGTTAAGTGGTCTCCATAATGTAATAACATCTTGTATGCTTCTTGTATATGTCCTCTTGTATGTAGCGATCTGTATATGTCCTCTTGTATGCTTCTTGTAGCGATCTGTATGTGTCCTCTTGTAGCGATCTGTATAAATTATGTTCTCTTGTATGCTTCTTGTAGCGGTCTGTATATGTGCTCTTGTTTACTGCTGTGGGAGTTAGAATTAAGATGGACATGTGGGTGTTTTCTTCCGTAATTCAAAGTTCTTAATTTCAAAGTTCTTGAAAATTCGTGTAACTAACTGGGAAAGAGAGTTACGCACACGCACTCGCAGAGAGAGAGAGAGAGAGAGAGAGAGAGAGAGAGAGAGAGAGAGAGAGAGAGAGAGAGAGAGAGAGAGACCTAGTCTCAGGGTAGATACTCTTGACACAAAATTTTCTCTATCAATCATTTTCCATTTTCACAATTTTTAAATAAATGAAGTCTTTTATTTTTCTTAAAATGAGTAAATTAAAGTGTTCTTAATGTCTGGTTTGAGCCGAAGTGACCCTCGACCCTTCTCACTCTGACCAGCGACAACAAGAAAGACGTGACCTGCAGAATCGATCGTGGGAACTTCAACACAGTCACAAATACTGATCCAGGTTGATTCGACGGCAGCCTTAGAAGTGAACCTTATATACAGTCAGCCCAAGAAGGGATGGTGTAGAGATTCAACTTGTTTCGGTCACTGAACGTTTTGCGGAGGATTTGAACCCTTTAAGGCAGTACAAATTAACAGTAAATAATATAGTTATCCCCGTATATGATTATTTAAGGTTTAATTTTTACTAACTCAAGGCACCTTAGAACATTTTATGCATTCATTTACAATAAAAAATAACCTTTTGATGTCAGTAGTGCATGCATCTGAAAACAGAAGTCATCAAGTGTTGGAAAAATGCACAAACGGTCCAGACGTTGTTTAAGTGTCAAATATGACGCATACCCGAGGAGATGCGGCTCAAAAAAAAAAAGCCCCTCCCACCCAGCTCTTAATTCCACCCCCACATGTGCACATAGCGGGGCCCTGAGGTAAAAGTAAACCATTACCGAAAACTCTGCCAGCCTCGGGAAAAAAGGGCGAAAATAATGAGGGGGGAAGGGGGAGGGGGGAAGAGGGAAAGGGAAGTGGGAGGAGTACACGGAACGGTTTGTAAAGCACATGGAAAGAGAGGAGAGGGAAGGAGAAGGGTGTGGTGTACTGGAGATGGGGTAAGGAAGGAGACAAGAAGGGAGAAGAAAATTTTAGAAGAAATGAAAAGGGGAGAGGTAGAAAATAAGAGAGAAATTACTTTGAGAGAGCGTGGAGGAAAGAGAGGGCGTGGAGGAAGAGAGAGAGAGGGTAGAGGGTAGAGGTAGGAGAGAGAGAGGGTAGAGGGAGGAGAGAGAGAGGTTAGAGGGAAGAGAGAGAGAGAGTATAAAGGAAAGATAGAGGGTAGAGGAAAGATAGAGGGTAGAGGAAAGATAGAGGGTAGAGGAAAGATAGAGGGTAGAGGAAAGATAGAGGGTAGAGGAAAGATAGAGTGTAGAGGAAAGATAGAGTGTAGAGGAAAGATAGAGGGTAGAGGAAAGATAGAGTGTAGAGGAAAGATAGAGTGTAGAGGAAAGATAGAGGGTAGAGGAAAGATAGAGGGTAGAGGAAAGATAGAGGATAGAGGAAAGATAGAGGGTATGGTTGAGATAAGAGTTAGGATCCTTATTATCTGGGAGGTAAGGGGGTGATGAAAAAATGAAGGGAAGGTAAAGAGGTAACGATGACCAAAGGAGAGAAGATGAGAAAGGTCAGGATCATCGCCTCTAATAATCTTCCCGCGCAGCGCAGGCAACCGGAAAGAAGCTGTTCAGTTTGTTCACTCGAGTATAAGCCTTTCCGGAATTCGAGTTTCAGTGACGTGGCAGACATTCTTGGGATAGCAAATGAATGAATGAACTGATAATCAAACTGTAGTCCCGCCATATGGATAATTTAGTGCATATTGTTTTATTATATATTTTATTTGTTTACTTATACTATAATGATATAATAGAATACTTAGTTATTATCAAATTCTACACTACACTATACACGGTCACTATAACACTGACCTTAATTCCTTCCCCTTTGCTTTACCAGGCTGTGTGTGCAATGTTCTGTGTGTGTCTTGTACTGCCTTCTGTACGTACTGGGAGGAGTTGTTGTACCGGGGCAAACGGTTACAGTTGGTGCTTTTTCAGTAAACATGTTGCCTGGACCAGACTCAACACGGATAATAAAACTTCCCTGTGGTGGTGGTGTTGGTGGTGGCCCCTCCCTTGTCTTCTTACCATTCCTCCAGTTTCACACACACACATGCACACTCATCCAGACCTTCCCCCTAGCTCCCCTCTACCCCCAACACACACACACACACACACACACACACACACACTCATGTAAACCTTCCCCCTCCCCTCTACCCCCAACACACACACACACACACTCATGTAGACCTTCCCCCTCCCCTCTACCCCCAACACACACACACCCACACACACACACACACACACACACACACACACACACACACACACACTCATCCAGACCTTCCCCTTCCCCTCTACCCCCAATACACACACACACACACACACACACACACACACACACACACACACACACACACACACACACACACACACACACACATCCTAATAACAGAACTAAAGTAAATTACCATGCCATCCCAAACCTGAAATACTAATAACTAAATTAGTAGAGTATTAAGAACACCACACATATCTTCCTGAATGAGATATAATATTCTTGAGTGGATATACAGGATCGTACTTATATCTTCCCTAGAGTAGTACACCTGTTTTGAAGTTATGTGGGCTTTTCTTTACTATTATTAACTATATTGCATCATACTACTATTAAATTACATTGAAATTATGATTGTCAAAAATGGCATCTATAACCACTTAGACTCTTAGAGGTAGGGATGAGTTGCATGGGTAATGATATGCTACAATAGAATATACAGTAAACCAATTTCCATCACTCCAAGTTACTACCATCCCGTTATAATACTCCCTTAACACTCTCCAAATTACAATACTCTATTTACACAATCAGACAAAACTGTTCACTCTTATAGATGGTCCCAATTTTTGTGTGTGTTTTCCTCATTGTTCGGTTTAATCTGTATTCATTTGAACTGCCCGTTATTAATCTTACTTGCCTTTGCATGATAATTTTCCTCAGTGTTGGCCGTAGACCCAGACTGTTTGCTCGCAATATATAAGAATTAGACAAGGCAAATTCATTTCGCGTTCCCCGATTTGTTTGCTTAGGTCTGTCATCGTCTGCAACTTCTCTCGGATTCTTGTACGATGGTTTAATTTAAGAGGGTAGTAATTGTCGACAGTGTGAAAGATACTTATTCCTCCAAACTATGCTATAAAACAGAACCTCAAGTTATGTGTATACTGAGGTGGTCTGTTTCCTAGCAAAGTTAACTAGTTTCTGCAGCCCAACTACAAGAAATAAACCCCTTAATACTTGTATATATATATTATTAGTTTGTATCACTCACCTTAACCAACTTCTCGTACTTATATAGAGACAAAAACCTAACCTACTGCATCAGCCACAACTCCAGCAGACAGACACACCACTACAAGCCAAGGAAACGGACCTACAATCAATACAGATGATTTACAGTAACAACACAATTCAATCAAGTATGGATTCCCCTGCTCCTGTGGCAATAGAGAAGGCCAATGAGGAGAGAGTCTCACGGGTGGTCAGCAGTATAGCCAATGCCGGAAACACAGTAACAGATTCTTGAAGGAAGAGAGGTACTACTTGAGAGACCTCCCGCCGCGAGAAAGTCAACACAGCGGCACATTCACGCGACCCCGCCCCCTTGAATCTCCTCCAACACTTCCTCTCCCAACCTTACTTCTTCTCTCCCACCCCTTACACCACCTCTCACCCCTGTACACCTCCTCTCCCACCCTTACACCTCCTCTCCCAACTTTACATTTCATCTCCCACCCTTACACCTCCTCTCCTTCCCCTTCCACCTCCTCTCCCACCCTTACACCACCTCTCCACCCCCTCCTTACAAAACCTCCCACCCCCTTCCCTGGGTCAACACTGCAAGATTGTCTGCAATTCACCCACCAGATTGTCTCTGCTTCTCTTCTCCTATCTCGTCCCCCTCATTCTCCATCTCTCTTCCCTGTGTCTTGTGTTTTCTTCTCTACTCCCACTTTCCCCTCTGCCTCAACCCTTTCACAACACATCGTTTTTTATCCTTTTTTCCCTGTACCTCACTTTATTATGGGTTTTCTGTCCTTCATCCTCCTCCCTCCCTCAACCAACTTCTTTTTTTATGCTATTTCTCTTTAGAAAATTCTCTCTCCCTCAACTCACCAGGTTTATTTATACTTTCTTCTCTCTCTCTCTGACCTTTCGTCCCCTCTCCTCTTCTCTCTGTCTCTCCTTTCCTCTCCTCTCCTCTTCACTCTCTCTATCCTTTCCTCTTCTCTCCACTCTGTCTCTCCTTTCCTCTCGTCTCCTCTTCACTCTGTCTCTCCTACACTCTTCCCTCCCTCACCAAAAACTCACCATTTTTTTCCTCTCATTTTTCCTTTCCCTGCTTCTTCATCTCCTTTTTCTGTCTTTTCCTCCTCCAGTCTTTGGTCACCTTTTCCATTTTCTGATATTCACTCTCCCCTCTCCCTCCTTCCCTTTCTAATTAATTCTCCTTTCTTTACTTTCTATTCCTTCTCTTTCTACCACCACCTATTTTTTCTACTCTATCCACCTTTCCTTCTCTTCCCATTTTCTTCCCACCTCCCTCCTTTCCTCATTTCTTTCTCCTCCTTCTCCTCTCTTTCACCTGCTCCTTCTCCTAAGCCTTCTCGTTCATCCTAAAATTCTACACCTTTCCTTCTTTTAAATCCTCTTCTCAACCTTCCCTTGTCCTCCTCTTTCATTTTCTCTTCTCTTAACACACTCCCTCTTCCTATACCTTTCCTTTCTTTCCCTCTCAATCCATTCCCTCTTCCCCCGTCCTATGAACTGTGTCTTTAAATATCTCTCTCCTATCTTATATTATGTGTGACTGTAGGTGCCTGCAATGCCTCAGTCTTACATTCAATTAACAAGATTATGATCCAAAGCAGGTCTGGCTGTGTACGAAAAAGCACCAACAATGCAGGTCGCTAACAAGCCATTAATTTGTTACCGATATGATGCTATGTCACTAAAAGTAGCAGTGCAGTATAATATATATGAAGAGGAGATAAAAACTGGGACCATTACATCCGCACCTCCTGCTTGAGCTAACGACGACAGGGTGTAATTCATATGTGGCACATGATTGACAGCAAGGCAATTAGTTACAAACATATCAACACTTCAGAAATAGGTGAAGATTGAAGGTGAAAAAAGGTCGAATTGAGGTAGGGAGTGGCGATGAAGATTTGGGTAAGGTTAATTAAGAAGTGTAAGTGAAGAGTAAGATGTGTAGGAGAGGTGATGGTTTGAGGTGATGGTTTGAGGTGAGGGTGTGGACAGTAGGTTAGTGAGGTAAGGATTGGAGTAGCTTGGGTAAAAAGCAGGATGTGTGAAGTGGCTTGTTCGTCTCTGGAGTCTGCAGCAGCAACAACAAATAATATTATCTAGGTCCAGGGCGTGAGCAGACAGCGAGGAGAAGCTTCCCACAGCCAGCAAGGAGAGCACATTCAATTACTGTATTGCCCTCGTTACCTCAATGGGTCATATTTTTGTACCGTACCTCACCTTGACTATGAACTGTGTTGGATTTGTGGATAAGTTAGATTCAAATGTCAGAGGTCCTATAGACTTCAGTGTTTATAAATTAGATAGGAACTTTTCTCAAGTTTCATTGTAAAAACATGGCATTTGTAGCCTGCATAAAACTTATATATCATTCTCAGCATGTCACTTTGAGCACACCATCTGACGATGCCAACAATTCTTGAGTAATGCTGCAGGAAGAGAATGTTGCCAATTACCTCATATAAATAAAGTACAGTAAGTACCATTAATGAAGCGGATGATGAGACTTTATGACCAATAACATTCTGATGTTGCTTCATCACTGTTTACATTATGGAATTTGGAAATCACAGAGAATTTCGTCTTAACAAGTCATTTGTGGTCGTCTGTGGTGGCAGTTTGTAGGCATAAATCATATTTTAACAAGCAGTAAAGACTCACAATACTTCACGAGTTTGTGGAAGCGTTTGTATTCTCTTAACATGTCTTGCAGTAATGAAACTCATATTCACACACCCACGAGACTCGTTACTTGGGATCTAGACACGTGAGTGATTCCCATTGCTTGAGATTACTGAACACCTTGCACAATGAATACAGTTTGGGCATAAGAGACTCATGACTTGACAGATAAAGCAGCGGTCCCGTTGTTGTTGTTATTGTTGCTAGTGACTGTGTTTGGTGTCATATGTTACATCAATACTTTAGGGGATACATACTCTCTTGATAAAATAAATGGCTGCTGATCCCTCCGAACTACGACACGAAACAGATCCCCCCATTCAAGTAAATTGATTTTGTCTGTTTCCTGATATAGTTTGGAGGAATCAGTAGCCCTCCCAAGTTACCCACAATAGATGACCACTTAAGAGCATCGTTCCTTGTGTGTGTTTTGGAGTCAACGTAGACCTCTGAGCACTACAAGAAAACAGAACCCCAACTCCTATACTGAGGTGGGTTGTTTTCTGACATAGCTTGGAGGAATCAACAAGCCTTCCAACTCAACTACAACAAGATTTATGACTGCCTTAATTAGAGAGTCTACTGCCCATCATGGTATCTCCCTGCCCATTACATCACCGAACCAACCACCTTCCCTCTTCTCATAATTATCACCACCGAACCAATCACCTTTCCTCTACTCATAATATTATCACCACCGAACCATCTCATGCCATAATTATTATCTCTTTCTGGCGTCCATCATAGAGAATATTAGGTGCATGTGTCAAGGTCGAGTGAGCGCGTAACTCAGGAAGCACACGGACCAATCGACAGCTTTCATTTGCCAAACAAGCGCTTCCTCACGCAGAGTAATCACACGGGTTTCACGCCCGAGTGGCCCACCCCCATCATCCAGTCAGTCAGTCAGGGTGCCTTCTGTCTCTTTTTTCCAAACTTTCAACTATTCAGAATTTGCTTTGCCATTCAAGTGTAAAGTCCCTACAAAAATTTATATGAAAAATCCTGTTCAGGACATGCTGACGTGAAGCAAGAGACATATTAACACTCACTGAAGTAGAATTAATAATTTATAGTGTTTTTCCACAACCTTCAAGATCCAACTTTTCCTAGGCTTATTTTAATGACTGTACAATCAGAAATATAATTGTTATATACCTGCTGGGATATACAGTACATGTAAACCTTAATAATTAAAGATTACTTGAAGCTTGCAGCTAACAGGAAATTTTCCTTCGAAAAGGAATATGAATGTTAGAATTCCCAAAAGAGTTAAACGAAAATGGTTATACGTGAAATAACTTGGCACTACTATCTTATCAGCACGAGGTAAACATATTGGCACAACAAATATGTTCACGACAACACCTGGATACTTACCTGCCTTCACTCTGTACACCCCATGCATGCAAGAAAGTAAGCAAGCAGGCAGGCAGGCAGGCAGGCAGGCAGGCAAACAGGTGGTGAGTGAAGGATGAAAGGAGGGAGGGAGGTTGCCCCAACATTGCTAACACGAGTTCATAGGAGCAATAGAACACACAGCCAGCCAGCCAACTTCCCTCAAAGTAACACTACACTGTTTATTTACAATATCGCTCACTTCAGTCACCGCTAAAAGTGGCTCACGTAAGTTGTTGTGATTCTAAAAGCAGTTACAATGTTTCTAAAGCTAACTGTGGCTGGCTTAATTATATAACATATGCCGTTTTTTATATACGCAAAGACCTCACGTGCACGTGCCTTAGAAATATATTACCGTTACTATCATGACTTTCAGATATGAAAACATGAATAACACTATTACTGCAAATATATAACAATTCCACTTCAGTGATCATTGTAATCATTCATCGAGGGAAAACGGGACACAGCCATGTTGATGTCCAGACACAAACAGAGCGGAAAGGGACCGAACTTAGTGTGTGTGTGTGTGTGTGTGTGTGTGTGTGTGTGTGTTCAGTTTACTAGCCCACATTTGGATGGAATATTGATTAACCACGACGACCACTACCAAAACAACCCCCACTCCCACCACCACCACCAATATCAAAACACTCACCTCCTCCACCACCTCCAAAACAACCTCCACCCCCACCACCACCACCACCACCAAAACAGTCATCACCACCACCACCAAAACAGCCCCCTCCCCCACCACCACCAAAACAGCCCCCTCCCCCACCACCACCACCACCACCACAACACATCTCCCTTCCACGACTATCAAAACAAACCCTACCACCACCATCCCATATTTTATCTCAGATTTAGTTCGTTCTTAATGGTCGCATTTTGTCTTATTTAAGGCTTTGTTGATGGAATGAGTTTGTCCCAAAATATCAGCTGAGTTAAGCCAAAATAGCCCACTTAAAAAAATTCCTTAATAATGAATTGCAAAACCACTAAAACTTTCCACACCATCAATCCATCACCGATTATAATTATGTATGTGTTATTTATTTATCACATTGCTACCGCTTTATAACATGTAACACTTCCACTGTAGTTATGTATGTAAAGATAACAGCGAGAAAAAAAAAACTATATAAACTTCTGTCTGCTGGAGTACATTCGCAATCCAAAATTTGTATCCATGTCTTGTTGAAGTTTCGAATCATTTGACATACTAGTAAACCAATTACAACGCTTATCCTGTTTCATATTTGCTTGAGCTCGCTTAATACTCAATCAGGCTATTCGGAGCAAGCCTGGATACATATTTTGGATAGCAAGTGTACAGTTGGACAAATGAATGGGTGGTACAGCCCAAGTGAAAGATGGTCAATTTCTCCCAATATCAAGTTCCTTAGTGCCAAATAGGAGACATCAGGGACAGAAGTCAGTATTGAGGATGGTAATAAAAAGCAAGTACCTGATAATAGACACTGGTTACTCTAATGGGACAAGTATCTTTCACCTGGGCTGTACCACCCATTCATGTGTCCAACTGTACAAGTGTAATAGCAGGTGTGAGGCTTAACAGGTGTGTCTGGACTCAGGTGTGACCACGTGACGTGACTAACGATTGGTGTAACGAGAGAATAAAACATTAGCTCGCACCTTCAAGAGAGTTATGGCCAGATGCAACCAACCAGGAAGTAAGATATGACTAGGCAAGAGGAGGAGGAGGATTAGGAGGTGGAAATGAATGAGGAGGAGGAGGATGCATATGAGGAGGAGATGAAGGAGGAGGAGGATGAAGATGAGGAGGAGATGAATGAGGAGGAAATGAATGAGGAGGATGAGGATGTAAATGAGGTGGAGATAAATGAGAAAGAAGAGGAGGAGATGAATGAGGAAGAGGAAGAAGAAGATGAGGTGGAGATGAATGAGGAGGAGGAGGAAGATGAGGTGGAGATGAAAGAGAAAAAAGAGGAGGAGATGAATGAGGAGGTGGAAGAAGGAGTGGACAAAAAAGGAGAAGGAAGAAGACGAGAAAAATAAAGAAGAGGGGGAAAATGAGGAGGTAGAGGAGGAGAAGAAGGAGAACAAGATATAAACGAGGAAGATGAGGAAGACGAATAGGAGAAAGACGAGGTGAAGGAGATGAGGAGAAGGAGGAAGACGAGGAGGTGAAGGATGAATACAATGAAAGATGCAGGTGTTTATATATAAAGACTATGGAGGAACTGGAGGACTAGAAGCAGAAACAGAAGGGAAAAGGAGAAGGATATTTAATTGAGGACCCTGTGATCGTGTATGAAGGTTGGAGGATTCTGATTCCTCCTGACCATGCCACGAAACAAGCTCCTTCCATGTAGGTGATGTTTCATGGCAATATTAAAATTTTGAAGGACTCATTTACCACCAATATTCTGACTACATCACAGGGTCCCTTAATCATTTTTACTCCCTGAATGTATCCCTACTCTGGGTTAGGGAATACTGCTATCTTTTCCTTCCAGTGTTTATGCATCATTTAGCTTAAGAGGGCAAGAGGTACAATACAATTTCATGACGCTTGGGTAGTAATAGTGACGTGCGCTTCTTCATACTGTTTACAAGTACATACACGTTTACAGCTCCCTGTCTGTCTCTGTCTACTGCCAACTCGAATACCTTTGGCCAAACAACTGTGGCTTGGGAGTTAAAGTACGTACAGTTGCCCAAGAAAAGACTGCAACCAAATTTGCTGGTGTGTGGCAATATTTGGCAGCTGTTTTAAAGTAAACAATCGCATTTTATCAATGGATCACTCAGAACCTACAACCTTTTTGTGGATGGATGTTATTGGCTTCAGCAAATTTGGTTGCAGTCTTTTCTTGTGCAACTGTACATCATGCGCTTCACATGACGACTCGTGCTATTATTATTATTCTATCTCGTCTAATCTTCATGTTTATTTTTGTGTGTCTCTTTTTCTGGTATCCGCGACGCAACTCATAAATGGGGAAACTTTTACTAGGTATTTTATGTATATTATTCTTCTTTCCAGGTGTTATTGAGCCTGTGTTTTGTCTCGACCCAATTTCACTTTGTGTGTGTGTGGTACTGGATGCAGACCGAGAAATACACTCACTGAGCCTCGACGTGTTGCCTGTAATTGCTTAGCGGAGAAATAAACCATTTTTTTATATAAATTTTCTCCAAAGAAGATTGAGTTATAAAAATTCATGAACCGTTTATATGATATACACGTTTGGTGGTAAAATTCAACACATATGTGACTTGATTGAGAAAGTGTGGAACAACATTTAAATTGGTAATATGAATAGGCAATTTCTTATTACCAACAGCAGAAATAAAACTTTGGCAAATAACATTAAAATCAAACCAGTAGATTCACAAGATAAAAATACACCTATAAATTAACAGATATAAACAAACACTGATAAGATAAAACATTGAATAACATTGATTGGGCAGGTTCAAGGAGGAGGTGGAGGGAGGTGAAGGAAGAAGGGCGAGGTAATGGAGAAGGAGGCGGTGGAGAAAAGGAGAGGTGGTGGTAGGGGGAGAGGTGGTGGAGAAAGAAGGAGGTGGTGTAGGAAAGGGGAAGTGGAGGAAAGGGAAGGTGGTGGAAGAAGGAGGTGGTGGAGGAAAGGGGCAAGGTAGTGAAAGGGGGAGGTGATGGAAGGGGGGAGGTGGTGGAAGGGGGGAGGTGGTGGAAGGGGGGAGGTGGTGGAAGGGGGGAGGTGGTGGAAGGGGGGAGGTGGTGGAAGGAGGAGGTGGAGGAGGAAGGAGGTGGTGGAGGAAGGGGGAGGTGGGGGGAAGTGGAGAAAGAGGGGAAGGTGTTGGTGGAGAAAGAGAAAAAGGTGATAGGGGAAATTAGTGATGAAGGAGGAAGTTGAAGAAGAACAATGAGAAGGGATAACGTTAATGGAGATGAAGAGGAAAAAGAGAAATATGAAGTGGAGATAGACGAATAAGAGAAGTAGGAAAAATAAGAAGATGGATATGCAGGTGGGGAGGAAACAGGGGAAGTAGAAGGAGAGGGGGGAAAGGAATATGAGAAGAAGGAGTAGGAGAAGGAAGAGGAGGAGGAGGAAGAAGAAGAAGGAGGAGGAGGAAGAAGAAGGAGGAGGAGGAGAAGAAGGAAGAAGAGGAGAAGAAGGAGGAGGATGAGGAAGGAGGAGGAGGAGGAGGAAGAAGGAGGAGGAGGAGAAGAAGGAGGAGGAGGAGGAAGAAGAATAAGCAAGATGAAGGGAAGGCAAAAACGGGAAACTAAAAGGACTAAGAGAACGAGTTTCATTAAGGGGGTCGTGACATGAACCAGATAACATTTACTGACTCAACTCTCTGTCTCTCTGTGTCCCTGTTGTTCCCTGGTGACACTCTGGCCTCACCTCCACTGTCAACCCCAAATGTGTGTGTGTGTGTGTGTGTGTGTGTGTGTGTCCTTCTGTCTCGTCCATTTACCCCCATCCTTTCTGTTGTTCCCTGGTGACACTCTGGCCTCACCTCCACTGTTACCCCAACCTGTGTGTGTGTGTGTGTGTGTGTGTGTGTGTGTGTGTGTGTGTGTGTGTCGTCCATATACCCCTATCTGTGTATGTGTCTTCCCCCCCCCCCGACCAACCATCTCCATAGGCACCCTTCACATTTGACACCAACACTCTGGGCCGTATGTGGTCTATACAAGCCTCCTCCCCGCGGTGAGAGCGTGAGAGTAGCTTGCCAGGGGTCGTCATGAATCCACAAACTCCCTACAATGACACACGGACAGACACACAAACTCCCTACAATGACACACAGACAGACACACACACTCTCCCTACAATGACACACAGACACATACACACTCCCTACAGTGACACACACACACACTCCCTACAATGACACACAGACAGAGATACACAGGCCTTGAAACATGTACGGATGGATACTCATTGCACCAGCCCGTTTTAAGGGGTCGTTTACTGTGAATGTTTTGAAGTTTACGTGGTCCTCTAAATACTGCAACAAAACAGACCCCCTATTCGTATACGCTTAGGGGACGGAGGACTGTTTTCTGACTGAATTTGTAGGACTCAGTAGCCTTCCAGAATAAGTAAATCCCTGGAACACCAACCAACCTGTTGTTTCTTTCATCTGGTTGGTTGGTTGGATCAGCAGGGTGCTCGTCCGTCCCGTCACTTACGTTTGACCACTCAATTAATCTTCTTCCTTCACCATACTCACCGACGTATACAAATGTCATCCTCTATTATTTTCAGGTAAGACTGCACCAGAAAAAGTGAAACTATTCTTACACTGAAAAATTCCTGCACTGAGAATTGGTTTATGTAAAAGGAGAATTACATTACTATTACAATCTCACTAATAATTATGAGTTAAATTTTTTTTTTTTTTTACTGTAATTCACCGTGGATGCTACAGTAAGAATTATTTCATTATCTAACATAATAAACAAATGCCACCAGCAGGTTACAAAGCTCCCAGATTTTTTTCTTACAATTGGACCCAAATCAAACTTTTCCAGACCTTCTCTCAGTGCGAAACGCTTTATGGTCGTGGTCATCCCTGTAATCCTGCACATCATGCACCGTGTGAAAACTGAACAAAAAAAGAACCCGTGTGTGTTATTTTTGAAAACTGAACAAAAAAAGAACCCGTGTGTGTTATTTTTGAAAACTGAACACAAAAAGAACCCGTGTGTGTTATATTTGAAAAGCTATTTATGTTGGAGTCTAACAAGTAAACACCAAAGGTTACATTATTGTGGAACGAAATAATTGAAATTATCACATGTCACTCGTTCATACTAACACTCAACACCTCACTGTTACGAATACCGTAGGTGATCTGTTTTATGATATAGTGTGTAGGACTCAATATAGCCCTCCAAGCTACCATTAAGGACCCTGTGATCGTGTATGAAACTTGGTGGCTTCTGATTCCTCCTAACTATGCCACGAAACAAGCTCCTTCAATACAGGTGGCGTTTCTTGGCAATATTTGAAGGACTCGCTAACCTCCAATTTTCTGACTACAGCACGGGGTCCCTTAAGAGTTTCTCCCCTAAGGAAAACAGAAGCAATCTTGAACCACAGAACGACAGCTTTAGTATCCCGTTCTCTAGACACAAGTAATTTATTCCGTGGGACTTAACTTGGATTACGACACACTGCTCCCTGTACACACACACACACACTGCTCCCCGTACACACACACACACACACTGCTCCCCGTACACACACACACACACACACAATTACATCGCCTTAATTGATTACCATTACGAAGTCGATAGGTGTTAAGGGGGTAATTCACTTTTGTTATATTACATTGGAGTACCATGATTCCTCCAAAGTATGCCAGGAAACAGGCTCAGATGGACAAAAATAATGGTGTTCCGTTGCTTGGAGTAGTTTGGAGAAATCAGTTGCTCCAGATTTGCCAACAATGTACTTCTTTCTCCCTTAAGCCCCAGTAATCAAACCAAGCCAAATCCCTGGAACAATAGAATGACTGCCAGCATTTCTCTATATATCTCTCTCTCCATCTCTCCATCTCTATTTTTTTCCTCTCTCTCCATCTCCCTATATCTTTCTCTCTCCATTTCTTCATCTCCCTTTATATCTCTCTCTCCATCTCTCCATCTCCTTATATCTCTCTCTCCATCTCTCCATCTCCTTATATCTCTCTCTCCATCTCTCCATCTCTCTCTCTCTCATCTTTTGATCATATTACATAAGAAAACAACAAACGGAGAATTTCGTTATCCTCCTGCGTTAAGTATTCCCTTAAGGGACCCTGTGATCGTGTATGAAAGCTGCATGCTGGCTTTTGATTCCTCCTAAATATGCCACGAAACAAACTCCTTCAATGTAAGTGGTGTGTTTCGTGGCAATATTTGAAGGACTCACTAACCTCCAATTTTGTGACTACATCACAGGGTGAATTGGAAGGTTTGTGATTCCTCTGTGTATACTGTATAGTTGGTGAATTGTCTGTAGTGATGTGGGCAATACTCAATGGGTTTCGGCACCCCTTCGGTCCCAGCCACTCGCTTTCAGTTATTAAACTGTACCACTTTTCTTTTTATTTCCTTCCTGCTTGCTGTATCACCTCTATATCACCTTCTGGTGCTATATGACCTCGCTGTTGCGGCGCCTAATATCAATCGATTAATCCGTGATTCCTCCAAACTATGCCACGAAACACACCCCTCATTAAAGTAACATTAAGGTTGCCTGTATCCTGGCATAATAAGGAGGAATCAGAGACCTTCCAATTCACCAACCAGATAATATAGTCTACTTTTGATACATTAGAGCACCTTGATTCCTCCAAAGTATGCCAGGAAACAACAAGACTAAATGAATAATAATCGTTTAGAGGAATTATTTACCAACACTGTACTGTCCTCTTAATTCAGGGGTTCCCAAACTGGGGGTCATGACCCCTAAAGGGGTCATGAGCCCTTTTCTGGGGGTCATGGAGGGTCTAACTGATTAAAATGTTAATAAATCAGTCATTGTTAATAAACATTGATAAAGATCAATGGAGATTTTATTTTTCTCAATGCTGTGATTAATATTTAAAATTTTAAAATATATCTGTGCCATTTTAAATTAGTACGATTTTATAAGGCTTATAAATGTGGGGGTGATGACAGGTTTGGTACTGCTGTAAGGGGTCACGTACTAAAAAAGTTTGGGAAACACTGTCTTAATTGATGTAGTCAGAAAAAAAAAACGGAGGTAAATGAGTCCTTCAAATATTGCTATGAAACACCACCTATATGGAAGAAGGTTGTTTCGTGGCATGGTCAAGTTGAATCAGAAGCCTCCAATTCTCGTACATGATCACAGGATCCTTAAGGAAACGAGTGAGTTGTGGATTATAGTCAATTAATGTTGGCTAAAGACATATTATGCTACTTACTATATTTCTTACTATATGAAAAAGTTGCCAAATCAATTTTTTCATTATTATAATTGCTCTTCGTTATTCTGTCGAACACTTTACTCATAAAAATGTATATAATAGAATGACTGGAGGAGGAATGTGATGGCTTGGGTGGCAGTAATATCTATAGACAACCCCGAATTAATTAAAAAAAAATTGTCATTTATTATCGTGAAGAAATTTTTTGGTTAATGCTACAATTCCTGGAAAAAAGTGCTTCTTAAGAATAAAAGAGGAATCGAATAGAGTTCACTTTTCCAAATAAGGAATAACTGTGTAAAACAAATTAGGTTTAGCGATAATGATAATATTGGATAAATTTCTGCACAAGTGTCAGTCAAATTCAAATTACTTAAGTGCAGAGAAGTGTGGACCCAAACTTGTCCAGTATATTTGTATTGGTAAGGAAGGCTACGTGATCAGTTTATCTACTCATGTGAACGACTTTCTTCCTCTATAAAGGCAAACACTTCTCACGCTGGCCAAAGCACCGTGAACCCCTTTTGGGTGGCCAAGCGTCAGCATTATGACTTTCATCTTAAAGGTCTCGTTAAAAACTGTGGCTGCGTCTGGAAAAATGTGCGTGTGTGTGTGTGTGTGTGTGTGTGTGTGTGTGTGCACTTGAGGAGCGAGCAGTTCTTGGCCATATTAAGTGTGGTACAGTTAAGCTACCAACAGTTCCTGATGCCCCTTGTCTCTCCAGATAAAGAATAGGCCTCAACATACCACACCAATGACCAGCTAGGGCAGCCCAAGGAAAAAGTGTCCATTTTTCTGTATTGGTGTGTTGACCTCTGTTGAAGTCGAATACATATTTGCACACACAGCAGTGACCCATGGAATTTTATCCATGAATACACAGAAGACAGAATCAATAGTACAGTTAATCTCTGAGCTTTACTTGTAACAGATTCGAAAGTTTCCTGTTACTGTACTGCCTTAAAAATGTCTTGAGTCATGCTGGAGAAAAGGTTTGTCACCAGTACAGTACATTGAGGAATGTTTTAATGTAATGTGGTGTGGTGTGCCAGGACGACCGTGTGTTCCCCCCCCCAAAAAAAAAAAATATATATATATATACATATAATAAATACGGTAAATTAAAAAAAATTAAAAAACGCACACACACAGAGAGCAAATTTATACTTTCTTTTCTAGAGTCTTATTAATTCTGTTTGTGGAACTTTTGACACATTCTGGAATAATAAGATGCTGATATACGTTCTGCTTTGTGATATTTAATTCGTTAATACAGTTTTAATTAACAGACTTCACTCATATTATTAATCAATTTTAACCTCTAAGAATGCATACTATTCTTCATTTATATTATGACCATTCTCTCGTACACAAGGTAAAGAAATGTATTCATAAACAGAAAGCGCTGGAAAAAAAAATATGAAGGTAAAAATTATCCAGTATCGTATAGGAAATTATGTATAACTTATTAAATTAAGGGGGAAATGTTGTGTTGGTAATTCTGGAGCAACTGAATCCTCCAAGCTATTCCAAGCAACAGAACACCATTAATTTTGCTCTTATGGTTCTGTTTCCTGACATACTTTGGAGGAATCATGGCACTCCAATGTAACAAAAAAGAATTACCCCCCTTACGGAGGTAATTCACTTTTGTTACATTGGAATGCCATGATTCATCCAAAGTATATCAGGAAACAGGTCCAAATGAACAAAAAATATATTGCTGTTCTGTTGCTTGGAATAGTTTGGAGGAATCGGTTGCTCCAGATTTACTAACACTGCACTTCCACCTTAATTAACTGTTATCCTCGTCAATGTGTTTACAATGCAGGAGTTGTCAGCAGTAAACATGAACTAACTCTATTCGGGAAATCGGATACTGTGTTCCCCGACCGGTACTCAGACCAAGAAAAAATTAGTGTCTTCTGTTTGTTAACCTTGAGGAATTTTACGTGTATTTCAAATAGAGGAAAGGTAAGCATTAATAAAGACAGGGAATACCTTAATTAACTCTAATAATGTTTAATAAAGACAGGGAATACCTTGATTACTCTGATAATGTTAAATTGAGGAGGCTAAGCATTAATAAAGGCAGGGAATACCTTAATTTACTCTGATAATGTTAAAAATATTGAACTAGACAGATAATTTATATTTTATCGAATGAACAAACACACACACATAAACACACAGAACAAGCCAAATGTTTTTATTAATTGTTAGGAAAATCCAGTACTCAATACATTTTGATCAAAGTGAAGTTAGGTCCCATCCTACCTTGACAGTAACACATAACATATTTCTAATTTATATGAAGGTTACATACGACTTTCTTGCTAATTTGATACGAATGGAAAAAATATATATAAATAATTCTACAGTTACCCTATAAACATATTCGTTTTCTTTAATGAATATTCACAGAAAGTTATTATATTTAAGGTATAACTTCTCTAGTTGGTAGGCTAATTCCTTTCTATATACTGCAGACTTACATGGTTGCTTTACAAGTTAACTATATATTAAACGTATCAAATCATGCATAAATAAATAATTGTGGTGGTCTGTAAAAAATAATATTTTTACTTAATGGGAAATTCTCTTGTTGGTAAATTGGAATGTTTCTGATTCCAAATTATGCCACGAAACAGATCCCCTATTAGTACAGTACAGTTGCCTGACGAAGTTCGTTAAGTCCTGACTGGTGTAGGGTAGGGCCACAGAGCTGGTAATAATGTGAAGTATAAAATGCCATATACAGATATTACTATATATTTGTAACTTAATCAACACCCATATAACTGTGAACAACATTACGTTGCGTAAATGTATTCATTTTATATTATTTGAAAAAATACACAATCCCTGAAAAAATATCTAAATGTGTGGTGTTGTGATAAAACTGGAAAATAATCGACACATCTATCACTGCAGGCATCACACTGCAGTTGTCGTACGGTGCTGTCTGTCCAAAGTTTGAATTACTGAGATATGTCAGTCGGGATGTAAATTTTACGGCAGAAATTGCTAAATATGAAAACATATTTAAAACATGAATATAGGGGTGCTTAACATCAGGAATGGGAATGAGAACAAAGCGGAAAGTTTGTAAGAGAAAGAGAACCGAAGAGAGAGGGAGTATGGGAGGGTGGGAATGTTTTAATGATAGACAATCAAGTTAGTTCTATAATACTCACTCGTAATATCATCCATATTAATAATGGAAATATAAAGAGACATATTATATAAAGTGATTTTCGGACATAAATATTTACTGCATGAAAGTTTTACGTGAAATAAATATCACAGTGAACGATAGAGTTAGAAAGGGGGAGGAACGGACAGCACAAATTAGACAACAAAAGTTTTGAATACGATATTACACAACACTGATAAACTGTCTACTTATTAGTCAATTTGAATCACAGTCTTGTTTCTCTATGATCATGTGTTTCTTTTCATAATTATACAAAAAAGTACAACCTGATAACCTAGAATCTCTCTCTCTCTCTCTCTCTCTCTCTCTCTCTCTCTCTCTCTCATGTGAACTTTACTCCTGTCCTCTCGAGCAACTGCTTCAAAGAATACTCGAGACAGTGTTTCATATGAAACAGAAATAGAATGCAGAATGTATACCCCCCATTGGGTTTAGTAAAAGTGATTTTTATTCAGGAGACGAAGTATATTTGCTGTCAGTTAACCTTCTCGACATATACAGAACACCAGTTAAACTAATAATTATATAATTGATAGTGCTCCTAACAATCTCATATTCATGATCACTTTTTTTTTCTTTTACTTAATTAATATCACGTTAAGTTCCCTATCAGGTTCATTAGGTAGACTTCAGGATGTGCAACTTCCTGCCTGCATGTTTTCTAGCTTTTGATATCGCCAGCACCTCCTATCTCTCCTCCTTATCACGCTCAACGTCCCTACAGTATACACCCAACTCTTTCCCCCAGTGTTTATGGGCAGGGTAATGGAGATGGGTCTTCTTTCCCTACGACTTATTGTGATAACTTCAACCATGTCTTCAATTTTGAATATGTTTTAAACTTACTGTTAGTCTACTCTAGTGTTTAATTGTCACTTTACTACTGTAGTGGTTTCTGTTTTCATAATACTTGAGACATCCTACATTGTATTCATTATTATTATTTACATCTAATTGGCCTTGTGTTGAAAAGAGAAGTGACTTCACTTATTAGAATTATTTTAAATATTAATAGTACTAGTTTCCCTGCAATTTACAAATATGAGCAGTCATCAATATCATGGTTATGCATATATAGACGTGGGGAAGGTTCAACACCTATTTCTGTTACAAATTCAGGGTAACCATCAACCTCAAAATTTATTATTTTCTTATCTACTCTAATATGATTGTGTTGTGGTGACATCTGACAACAAAATAACTGTGGATGAGACCGGGATATTGGGTATGTGGCTTACTAGCGGTGATCGTACGGCTGGCACCAAAGTTTGCCGTGTTACCAGATACGTGGCTAGACCTTATAAGTGTCATGACTTAATTAACGAACTTCGTCAGGCAACTGTACCATTGAGGGTATCTGTTTCCTGGCATAGTAGTTTGGAGGAATCAGAGACCTCCCAATTCACCAACAAGAAATAAAAACCTCCTCTTAAAGATAAGTGGTACCCTGGAGTTAATTAATACCAAGTGACGACAGATTAATTTACCTTAAAAAGTTACACGTGAGTCAATCGAATTAAAGATATTATTGAAAGGTTATGATTTAAAAATTTAATTTAAGATGGTGTGAAGTAGCTGTGGTCATGGATAACTAGGCAATATCTCTCTCTCTCTCTCTCTCTCTCTCTCTCTCTCTCTCTCTCTCTCTCTCTCTCTCTCTCTCAGTACAAACAAACAAACAAACTTATAACAAGTGACAAAAGACAATGACACACCCACAACCAAACCATAACCAAAACAACAAACACCAAGGATAATAATTACATATATAAACAAGCTGAGGGTTCTACAATCACGTATTTTAGGGGGTAGTACAGGGGTGGGGGTGGTTGTGGGGGGGGGGGGCCGCAAATTTGGCAAGAACAACTAATTCCTTCCTTCCTACCTTCAAACTCTTTTTATGCAACAAACAACAGGCCACCATTATTTTTGTTATTAAATATCTCGTCCTGTGATGTAGTCAGAAAATTGAGTTAAATGAGTCTTTCAAATATTGCCACGAAACACCATCTACATGGAAGGGGCTTGTTTCGTGGTATGGTCAGGAGGAAGCAAAAGCCTAAATTTCTCATCCATGATCACAGGATCCTTAATTAACTAACTGACAGGACTTGATTTCAACTACTGGTTTTGAAGACAGGTTACAGGTTACATTATTATCTTTGTCTGGCAGGTAAACAAGACTAGTAACCAGGTAAATGCAGGTTATAGGTTCCTTCCATGGTTGAATGAACTTATAGATGTTACTCTTATCAAATCGTATGTATTCATGTATGTACAACCACAATCAAATATCCATCGACACTTTCCTTCCATCGTAGTAAATATCTTGGTAATAAAGAACAACATGTGTATGGTTTTGCAGCACCTTATAATAATAATTGAGGGGGTTGAGTTGTCATAAGGTGTTTTATGATAATATTTTGATATGATACTGATTTATTTGCAAGATGGAATGAAAGTGTCGGTGGTTATTTGATTGTGGCTATACAGTCACGAGCACTAATAAGTATACAGGTGTGCTTCGAATACCTAGAGACAGTAAATAAATGCACAACAATAAGATCTCTATTGGAATTTAGTTCGTTGGTGAATTGGTGGACTGTTCAAAAGCTTCAACCAAAGCTGTATACTTATTAGTGCTCGATACTGTACAGTAGGCTACAGTCGCGATCCAAAATATGTATCTATCCAGGCTTGCTTCGAATAGACTGGTCGAGTATTAATTAAGCGAGCTCAGGCAAATATGAAACAGGATAAGCCTTGTAATTGGTGTCAAAGGATTCCAAACTTCAACAACAAGACCTGGATATAAATATTGGATTGCGAGTGTACAGTCACGAGCACTATTAAGTATACAGGTTTAGTTGAAGTTTTGAACAATCCACCAATTCCCCAACGAAGTAATTCCAATGGAGATCTTATTGTGTATTTTATTTTCCGTCTCTAGGTATTCGAAGCACACCTGAATACTTATTTGTGCTCGTGACTGTACAATATATACAGTAGAAGGCCCTGACCCACCCCCACACACACACACACCCCACCACGATCCATCCACTGTTTCTTTTTCAGTCAATATTTTAGGGAGAAATGAAAGGAAAAGGGAAAAATGATTGAAAGGAAGAAATGGAGAAATGAATGAAATGGAAGATAGTGATAATATATAAGAAGTCCTATCATTACTGGTGTGTGTGTGTGTGTGTGTGTGTGTGTGTGTGTGTGTGTGTGGGTGTGTGTGTAAGTTTGTGTGTGTGCGTACTCATCACACTGACTCAGCTCTCTCTCTCACTTTCCTTCCTACAACTGTTACATCAGATTTCTGTCATGTTCCCCCACATCCGACCCCACACTCCACCCCCCACCCCTAACCATACACCCTCCCCCACTCTCACACCTACCAACACCAATCTCTCATCCCCGTCCACACTCTCACTCCCCCCACCCCAACCCCCACCTGCACCCTGTCACCTCTTAGCCCCATAAAAAACCCTTATTTATAACCTTTACAGAGGAGAACCAGCCTGACTAAACTCCACAAGGCTGCAACTTCTCTTCACTTTATATAGTCTTCTTCATCATTCTTCGCCTTACACTATTCTCATAACACTCATCCTCCTTGTATATATATATATTAATAGTAAAGCAAAGATAGTCACGTTCAGAATCTCTTGAAAAATAGCCTCTCTTATATACATGTTACTTACAGACAAACAACACATCATTTGCGTCACTATAAAATTCTCAGAGATTATGTACAGGCGACACAAACATTAGCCTATTTTTTTTCATTCAGCTTTACCCCAGAGCAGAGAGACGACAACGACGACGACGCAATGTTTTCAGAACCAACCACCACCACCACCACCACCAACCCCAGCCCCGGTTTAGTCGGAAAAGTGACAAAAAGCTTTACCATTGATCTTGCAACACTTGTGACGGCATTGTGACCTTAGCATTATCTGTCTGGCTCTCTTCCTTTGTTTATTCTCTTGACTCCTCTTCATTGCATCATCCGTCATTCGTTTATTATTATTATTATTATTATTATTATTATTATTATTATTCATACTTGGCTGCAGTAATAATATCTTAATTAATGCAATAATAATTAAATACATTTCCAAAAGTATATAAACAGCTGAATTATTAAGGGTAATTAAGGGACTCTGTGATGTAGTCTGAAAATTGGAGGTTAGCAAGTCCTTCAAACATTGCCACGAAACACCACCTGTAGGGAAGGAGCTTGTTGCGTGGCATGGTCAGGAGGAATCAGAAGCCTCCAAGTCTCATACACGATCACAGGGTCCTTAAGTTAAGAGCTATATGTATGTATTAAACACTTCATATCTATGCACTATCTGGGCCAAAGAATTATCGATAAGCATACATACATACAGGAGAGCATACATACATACATACATGAGAGCATACATACATACAGGAGAGCATACATACATGAGAGCATACATACATACAGGAGAGCATACATACATACAGGAGAGCATACATACATACAGGAGAGCATACATACATACATGAGAGCATACATACATACAGGAGAGCATACATACATACATACAGGAGAGCATACATACATACATACATGAGAGCATACATACATAGAGGAGAGCATACATACATACAGGAGAGCATACATACATGAGAGCATACATACATACAGGAGAGCATACATACATACAGGAGACCATACATACAGGAGAGCATACATACATACAGGAGAGCATACATACATACAGGAAAGCATACATACATACAGGAGAGCATACATACATACATACATACAGAACAGCATACATACATACATACAGGACAGCATACACACACATAGGAGAGCATACATACATACACATAGGAGAGCATTCAGTGAGGTCAACGTAATTTACCCTCTCATTTGGAAGGGTGAGGAGCAAGCAAGAATCCGCTACTTCCACTGATTTGGTAATTGTAAGAGTCAAAACCCTTGTGAATTTGCCCGTCAACCTGTGTGTGTAAGCTAACTGTAAAACTGTATAACTCAACACAACACACACACACACACACTCACACACTCACACACACACACACACACACACACACACACACACACACACACACACACACACACACACACACACACACACACACACACACACACACACACACACACAGACACACACACACACACACACACACACACACACACACACACAGATGCCATGTCATGCTTCCACTTATACTGTAGCTCTTTAAGGAGGAAGTTTTGTGTTGGTAAATCTGGAGCAACTGAATCCTCCAAGCTATTCCAAGCATCAGAACACCTGCATTATTTTCGCTCTTCTGGTCCTGTTTCCTGGCATACTTTGGAGGAATCAAGGCACTTCAATGAACCAAAAAAGAATTACCACCTTAAGGAGACTGTATGCTGGTTTGTTGGGAAATTGGAGGGCTACTGATTCCTCCTAACTACACCAGAAAACAAAATAGAGGCCCTCAGTGGTGTACTAATTGGAGTTCTTCTGTCTCGTGGCATAGTTTGGAGGAATCAGAGACACCTTACAATTCACAGAGAAAAGATGTATTCTCCCCTGTACTTGATTTCACACACACACACACACACACACACACACACACACGCATGCACAATTACATATTAAACACACACACACACACACACACACACACACATTGCATTAAACAAACATCACCTCAAGAAAAAGACAATCAATCAATCAATCAAGGTTTCTTATCAAATGGTGATATTTTTTATGCATTCAAATTTCAAAAACATCTTCACTGTCGATTCCATTAAGTGATTCTGACCTGTGACCTTCCCATACACCTATCCACTCTATCTATAACTAAACATGTCTTAAAACTGTGAAGGTGAATAGTTTTGAGGGCTATTGAATTCTCCAAGCTATACCAGGGAACACACCCAGATGAAGAAAAATAATGGCATCCTGTTGTCTGGAGTAGTTTGGAGGAATGTTTTGCTCCAGATTTACCACCCAAAACAATGTGATATTTGGAGGAGGGCTATTGATTCCTCCAAACTATGCCACGAAACAGAAGATCTCCTTAGTAACCTACCACTGAGGGCATCTGTTTGTTTTCTGGTATAGTTAGGAGAAATCAGTAGCCTTCCATTTTACCCACAAGAGAATCTCCCTTTAAGTTAATGACTACTGGTATATATTATATCACGTGTGAATTGGCGTACAATATAATAATAATAATAATAATAATAATAATAATAATAATAATAATAATAATATAAAGAATAATAATAATGATAATGATAATAATAATAATAATAATAATAATAATAATAATAATAATAATAATAATAATAATAAACAACTAAAAATAAAAATAAATAATAATAAAAATAATAAAAATAAAAATAATAATAATAATAATAATAATAATAATAATAATAATAATAATAATAATAATAATGATAATAATAATAATGATAATAATAATAAAAATAATAATAATAATAATATACAACTAAAATAATAATAATAATAATAATAATAATAATAATATACAACTAAAAATAATAATAATAATAATAATAATACCCGGCACCCACCACATGACACACACACACCTCCAGGAAATGTTATATCCTGCACACAAATATTTTTAAGAGTCTTTTGAACAGATGAAAAGAAAATGTCACAGCGTTTTTACCTTCACCTTAATAAGGGACCCTGTGATGTAGTCAGAAAATTGGAGGTTAGCGAGTCCTTCAAATATTGCCACGAAACACTATACCTATACGGAAGGAGCTTGTTTCGTGGCATGGTCAGGTGGAATCAGAAGCCTCCAGTTGTCATACACGATCACAGGGTCCTTAATTAAACGAGTGGATATATACTAGTACGAATTCTCTTTGGGGGCAGAGAGAGAGAGAGAGAGAGAGAGAGAGAGAGAGAGAGAGAGAGAGAGAGAGAGAGAGAGAGAGAGAGAGAGAGAGAGAGAAGAGAGAGAGAGAGAGAGAGAGAGAGAGAGAGAGAGAGAGAGAGAGAGAGAGAGAGTTGCTGTGGACTGGCTGACATAAAAAGATATATACCAGGTCGAAAAAGTGAAGGGAGAAGAACTGATAAGGATGACAAGTAGGAATGGGGAAGAGAGAATATATTATATAAATGAAACTGAAATGCATGTATTGTACGCCTGAGAGGAATAACGGAGAAATAGAAGAAAGGGATGATAATATGTATGGGAATACCACAGATAGATAGATAGATAGATAGATAGATAGATAAATTGATAGATAGACAGATTAGATAGATAGATAGATAGATAGATAGATAGACAGACAGACAGACAGACAGACAGACAGACAGACAGACAGACAGACAGACAGACAGACAGACAGACAGACAGACAGACAGACAGACAGACAGACAGATAGATAGATAGATAGATAGATAGATAGATAGATAGATAAACAGATAGACAGACAGATAGATAGACAGATAACAAGACATGCACACTGTAGTCAAAGATGAGTAAACACAGAAATATTATCAGTGAAAAAAAAATCTATATTTTAGAAAATAAATAGATACAACCTAAAAATAAAAAAAAATAAAAATAAAACCTAAGAGAGAAAAAGAATAAAAATGGTGTACAGTATTAATTATGAGATCCTGTGATGTAGTTAGAGAGTGGAAGGTAAATGAGTCCTTCAAATATTGCCACGAAACACACACACACATACCTATATAGGGAAGGAGCTTATTTCGTGGCACAGACAGGAGGAATCACAAGCCTCCAATTTTTCTCATATACGATCACAACTTGCAGGGTCGTAAAATTAATTAATCTCACACAGACAGATGTATAATTTATATGCGAAAAATGGGAAGAGGGAAAAAAAATGAGATACCGTAGGAAAGAGAAGTAACAGTAAAGCGGAAGAAAAAGTTGATAAATGATAAGAAAAAAATACGAGGAAAAGTAAAGATGTGAAGAGGAGGAAGAAGAAACACAATGGAAAATCCAGTAAGAAAGAGAGAGAGAGAATGGGAAGTCACAAAAATGGAAAGAAACACGTAGATGGGAAGGAGTGAAATAGTAAATGAATATAACAGAAAGAATGATGCAACAATATAGTAAAGAAGAAAAATTGAACAGGAAAGAAAAAGAAAGAAGCAGACTAAGAAATTAAGATTGTTTGCTTGATTGATATCAGGCGCCGCAACAGCGAGGTCATATAGCGCCAGAAAAAAGGTGATAGAGAGGTGAGACAGCAAGCAGGAAGGAAATAGAAAGAAACGAGGGACAGTTGAAGAACTAAAAGCTAGTGGCTGGGGCCGAAGGGGCGCCAAACCCCTTAAAGTATTGCCCACATCACTAATACAGGCAATACCCCCCTACGGGATGAGGAATGAAGAAAAAAAAAGTGTGATGAGAGGAATGGAGAACAAGGGAAAGAATGGGAAAGACAGAAGAGGAAAGGAACCGATAATAATATAAATAAGCAGGTGAAGGAGGGAGGAAGAGGAAACCAAAGAAGAGAGGAGAGAGAGAGAGAGAGAGAGAGAGAGAGAGAGAGAGAGAGAGAGAGAAGGGACAACAACAGGACGACGCCCATAACCAAAAGTGTTGACAC
>JAWQEG010003665.1:0-84254 GCA_033782935.1 Petrolisthes cinctipes | reverse complement strand
GGGAGGGAAAAGGAGAGGGAGGGAAGGGAAAAGGAAGGGAAGGAAAAGAGAATGAAAAAGGAGGGGAAGGGAAAAAAAGGGAAAAGAGGGGAGAGAAAGGGAAAGTAAAGGAAAGGGCAGTAGGGAGGGCGACACCAGGGCGGGGCAGACAATAACAAAAAAAAAATATATATATAAGTATAAATGAAAATGCATCATAGTTTGCTGCCAGGTTGACTCCCCTCCCTTCCTTTCTCTCTCTCTCTCTCTCTCTCTCTCTCTCTCTACACACACACACACACACACACACACACATTATCTCTCTCTCTCTCTCTCTCTCTCTCTCTCTCTCTCTCTCTCTCTCTCTCTTCCTTTCCATTCACCCATTCTTTCCTCCCTATTAGCCTATCTCTTTCATCTTTTCTCTCTTTCTTCTCTTGGTCTTCCTCCTTCTTTATCATCTCTTCCATCTCTTCCTCTCTCTCTCTCTCTCTCTCTCCTCTCTCTCTCTCTCTCTCTCTCTCTCTCTCTCTCTCTCTCTCTCTCTCTCTCTCTCTCTCTCTCTTAGTCTTTTTCCTCTTTTATTATCTTTTCATCATTTCCTCCCCTTCCTTCCTTTTTCTCCTTTTTCCTCTTTTCTTTCACAGACATCTCTAACTTCCCCCCCCCTCCCCCCCCCCAGGCCCCAACCCCCTTTTCCTCCCCTCCCCCCCTCCCCTTGGTCGGTGTATTCAGCTTCCCCTCCCCCCTCCCCTACCCTCACATTTCCCTTCACCCCCCCAACCCAAACCCAACCCGACCCCATCAACTTTCACGACTGGTAACCCTACTCTAACCATACCCACCTCCTACCACCACTACCAACCTACTACTACTACTACTCCTGTTTCTACTACTACCACTACTACTACTTCTCTTACTACTACTACGACTACTACTACTCCTCTTACTACTACTACTACTACTCCTCTTACTACTACTACTTCTACCACCACCACCTACTACTACTATCACCACCACCTACTACTAACTACTACTACCACCACCACCACCACCTACTACTACTACTTCCAATGTTAAATATTTGTATAGCTATTGTCATGATGAGATCCACCAACAAACGAAGGAAACTAAAAAAAGCAAAGAAGTGAAGAATGAAGAGAGGAATGAGAGTGGCCTGAGTAAGAAGGTGATGTGCCCAAACTCTAAAAAAAAAAAAAAAAAAAAAAAAAAAAAAAAAAAAAAAAAAAAAAAAAAAAAAAAAAAAGAGAGAGAGAGAGAGAGAGAGAGAGAGACACAAGCAGACATCTCACTCTTATAATTAAGGGAGTAATTCTTTTTTGGTAGTTTGGAGTGCCTTGATTCCTCCAAAGTATTGTATGAAACAGGACCAAGAATAGCAAAAATAAATAATGGTGTTCTGTTGCTTGGAATAGTTTGGAGAATTCAGTTGCTCCAGAATTACCAACACAACACTTCCCCCTCAACCAACTAACTGACTGACTGACTAACTGACTGTAAGATAAGTCACTGTAGCCCGGAAGGAATCCATTATAGCCCCCACTGACACATATATTTCCTCGACAATATCAACAATGTACAATGATGTCAGTGTAATTACCACTATATAGACTACCACTATACTACCACCCACTCAACTACCACTATACTGCCACCCACTCAACTACCATCATACTACCACCCACTCAACTACCATGGTACTATCACTCAACTACCATCATGCTATCACCCACTCAACTACCATCATGCTATCACCCACTCAACTACCACGATGCTACCACCCACTCAACTACCACGATACTACCACACTACTACCACTCAACTACCACAATACTACCACTCAACTACCATGGTACTATCACTCAACTACCATCATACTATCACTCAACTACCATGATACTACCACTCAACTACCATGGTACTATCACTCAACTACCATGATACTACCACCCACTCAACTACCATCATACTACCACCCACTCAACTACCATCATACTACCACCCAACTACCTCGATACTACCACTCAACTACCTCGATGCTACCACCCCCACAACGTCACTACAACTACCACTCAACTACCACTCAACTACCAATCCAGTAACACCATATACCACTCCAGTACACTACCACTACTACCCCATTACCACTACCACCCAACTACCACCCCATTATCAAAACCACTACTACCCCATATTCACTACCACCCCACTAGCATACCACCCCATTTTCACTACCACTACTACCCCATTACCACTACCACCCAACTACCACCCCAGTACACTACCACTACCACCCCACTAGCATACCACCCCAGTACACTACCACTACCCCATTACCACTACCACCCTATATTCACTACCACCCCACTACCACTACCACTCCATATTGACTACCACCTCAGAACAAGACTGACATCATCACTTTACTTACTTTGTCTGGTCTGTCTCTCCCTCCCCTCCAACCAACCAACACTCAATGCCAAACTCACCTGTAAAAAATACAAAAATGCATGGAATTAGTGAAACAGACTATATACACACACACACACACACACACACACACAGACAGAGAGACAGACACACACATATACATACACACTCTCTCTCTCTCTCTCTCTCTCTCACACACACACACACACACACACACACACACACACACACTCTCTCTCTCTCTCTCACAGACACACACTCCACTCACTCACACACACACTCTCTCTCTCTCTCTCTCTCTCTCTCTCTCTCTCTCTCTCTCTCTCTCTCTCTCACACATTAAAGAGAATCAACCACACCATTTAAACATGAGATATATTATTATTGTGAAGTCTGGGAGGGTCAGGAGTTAGATCAATTAGTAACCAATACATACATACATACATACATATATACCACACGATATTATTTCATATTTTTACACGACATACTACAAATAATCATGTCCACTATAGTAAATTTATGAAGAGCAACAGTGAGGTCATATGGCGCCCAAGGAAGAAGGTGATTGAGAGGAGGGGAAGAGCAGCAATTGGAAAAACTAAAAAAAAAAAAAAAAAAAATTATATGAACTTCCCCCCCCAAAAAAAAAGACCCGAAGTAGGATAATATACGAATAAATTTATGTTGTGGAAGATTGTACAGAAGCCACCCAGGTCTACATACATACATACATACATACCACCACACCCTCCTACGCAAGAACTGGCCGACCTCAAACACACACACACACACACACACAGCCTAGTGATCACCTTTTAGTACAGCATATGACTGCTTCCATATACGACAAAGCTGCTCTGGCATGCCTGACACACGACAAAATAATAACAATAACAATAATAATAAAATAATAATAATAATAATAACAACAATAATAATAATAATAATAATAACAATAACAACAATAATAATAATAATAATAATAATAATAATAATAATAATAATAATAACAGCAATAATAATAACAGCAATAATAATAATAATAATAATAATAATAATAATAATAATACAGCATCAAGTTTGAGTAAAAGGACTTACACTATAGGGTCTTGTGGTAACTGAGTATTTTGTATCATGGGGGTTTGTTGGACTTGGAATGCGGTTGGAAGCATTAATTAAGAGAAGTCGAGTTTTTGTATATCTGGAGTAACCGATTCCTCCAAACTATTCCAAGCAACAGAACACCATTATTTTTGTTCATCTGGTCCTGTTGTTTCTGGCATACCTTGGAGGAATCAAGGCACTACAATGTAACAAAAGTGAATTACCCCCCTTTTGAGAGAAGTCGAGTTTTTGATTGGCTAGGCTGGATGGTGTTCGACCTTCACTGTCTCTTGTATATATCCCAGATAAGGTATGACTTAGGCAAGTTCGTGAGACCTAGGAAATATCACATCATAATATAATGTAAAGTGTGTGTGTGAGAGAGTGAGAATTGAAGAGGAAGAAAAATATTTAATAGATTTGGAAGGTCTTGTAGGACGAGGGGGAAGGTGATAGAAAGGAGGGGACAGCAAGCACGATGAAAAAAAAAAGAAGGCAAGGAGGGACAGTTAAATAAAAAATGAGAGTGGTGATAGAGAGGAAGGACAGCAAAAAAAAAAAAAAAAAAAAAAAAAAAAAGAGCAAGGAAAGACAGTTGAATAAAAAAATGAGAGTGGTGACCCAGAGGAGGGACAGCAAACACGATGGAAAAAGAAGGCAAGGAGGGACAGTTGAATAAAAAATGAGAGTGGTGATAGAATGGAGGGATAGCAAGCACGATGAAAAAAAAAAAAAAAATAGAGCAAGGAAAGACAGTTGAATAAAAAAAAATGAGAGTGGTGACCAAGAGGAGGGACAGCAAACACGATGGAAAAAGAAGGCAAGGAAAGACAGTTAAATAAAAAAATGAGAGTGGTGATAGAAAGGAGGGACAGCAAGCAAGATGAAAAAAAAAAAAGAAGGCAAGGAGGGACAGTTGAACAAAAAATAAGTGGTTATAAAGAGGAGGGACAACAAACACGATGGAAAAAGAAGGCAAGGAGGGACAGTTAAATAAAAAAATGAGAGTGGTGATAAAATGGAGGGACAGCAAGCAAGATGAAAAAAAAAAGAGAAGGCAAGGAGGGACAGTTGAACAAAAAATAAGTGGTTATAAAGAGGAGGGACAACAAACACGATGGGAAAAGAAGGCAAGGAAAGACAGTGAAATAAAAAATGAGAGTGGTGATAGAATGGAGGGACAGCAAGAACGATGAAAAAAAAAAGAAGGCAAGGAGGGACAGTTAAAACAAAAAATAAGTGCTTATAAAGAGGAGGGACAACAAACACGATGGAAAAAGAAGGCAAGGAAAGACAGTTAAATAAAAAATGAGAGTGGTGATAGAGAGGAAGGACAGCAATGAAAAAAAAAAAAAAAAAAATAGAGCAAGGAAAGACAGTTGAATAAAAAAAAATGAGAGTGGTGACCAAGAGGAGGGATAGCAAACACGATGGAAAAAGAAGGCAAGGAGGGACAGTTGAATAAAAAATAAGAGAGGTTATAGAGAGGAAGGACAGCAAGAAAAAAAAAAAAAAAAAAAAAAAAAAAAAAAAAAGGAGGGAAGAAGTGACAGTGGAATGTAAAGTGAGAAGAGAAAAAAAAAAAAAAAAAAAAAAAAAAAAAAAAAAGGCAAGAAGTGACAGTGAAATGTATGTATGTAAAGTGAGAGAGAACATCCCGAGAGTTAATTAATAAGTGGTGTTCTTTATTGCTATATTTTGTCTTTGCTATACTTTCCCTCTACCCTTATAGTGTGTCAGTCACCATAGCAGAACCTAAACAGCCTCGTAAGGACCATTAACTTTGTCGCTGTTTGAAGGTTCTCTGTATTCCTTTGTATTCCCTCACTTACTTACTCACTCACTTCCTCACTCACCCACCTACCTCCTCCCTCACCCACCCACTTCCTTCCTCCCTCACTCACCCACCCACTTCCTCCCTCACTCACCCACCAACTAACCCACCCACCTCCTCCCTCACTCACTCACCCACTAATCCACCCACCTCCTCCCTCACTCACCCACCCACCTCCTCCCTCACCAACTAACCCACCCACCTCCTCCCTCACTCACTAACCCACCCACTTCCTCCCTCACTCACCCACCTCCTCCCTCACTCACTCACTCACTAACCCACCCATCTCCTCCCTCACTAAGCCACCCACTTCCTCCCTCACTCACCCACTAACCCACCCATCTCCTCCTTCACTAAGCCACCCACTTCCTCCCTCACTCACCCACTAACCCACCCACTTCTTCCCTCATTCCCTGGGCCCTCTTTCGCGCGACCTCACTTCAACTGCATGTTCCAGTTTTTGAGTCAAGCGGGGTACCAGGCTAGGTAGGTAGGTAGGTAGGTAGGTAGGTAGGTAGGTAGGTAGGTAGGTAGGTAGGTAGGTAGGTAGGTAGGTAGGTAGGTAGGTAGGTAGGTAGGTAGGTAGGTAGGTAGGTAGGTAGGTAGGTAGGTAGGTAGGTAGGTAGGTAGGAGGTAGGCAGGCAGGCAGGCAGGCAGGCAGGTAGTAGGCAGGCAGGCAGGCAGGTAGGTAGAGGTAGGCAGGCAGGTAGGCAGGCAGGCAGGCAGGCAGGTAGGCAGGTAGGTAGGTAGGGTAGGTAGGTAGGTAGGTAGGTAGGTAGGTAGGTAGGTAGGTAGGTAGGTAGGTAGGTAGGTAGGTAGGTAGGTAGGTAGGTAGGTAGGTAGGTAGGTAGGTAGGTAGGTAGGTAGGTAGGTAGGTAGGTAGGTAGGTAGGTAGGTGGGTAGGGTGGGTGGGTGGGTGGGTGGGGTGGGTGGGTAGGTAGGTAGGTGGGTAGGTAGGTAGGTAGGTAGGTGGGGTAGGTAGGTAGTAGGTAAGTACCCTCTCCAAGTTTAGCTGTACTTTTATATAGAGGCCTTGGACTACAAACGATGAGGAGAGGGAGAGAGAAGGGTGATGGAGGGATGGGGGTGATGAGGGTACCTGTTATGGATTTTTTTTTTCCTTTTTTTTTTGTGTGTGTGTGTATCTCCGTCTGTCAGTCTTTTGTTTTTTTCCTGTGTGTGTGTGTGTGTGTATGTGTGTATGTGTGTGTATGTGTGTATGTGTGTGTATGTGTGTGTGTGTGTGTGTGTGTGTGTGTGTGTGTGTGTGTGTGTGTGTGTGTGTGTGTATATCTCCGTCTGTCAGTTTTTTGTTTTTTTCCTGTGTGTGTGTGTGTGTGTATCTCCGTCTGTCAGTCTTTTGTTTGTTTTTTTCGTGTGTGTGTGTGTGTGTGTGTGTGTGTGTGTTTGTGTGTGTGTGTGTGTCCGTCTGTCAGTCTGTTTTTTTTTTCCTGTGTGTGTGTGTGTGTGTGTGTGTGTGACAAATTCCCTAGGCCTGCCCACCCCACCTTGAGTTTTAATGGACCACAGAACTTTTGACACACACACACACACACACACACACACACACACACACAGCCTCCTACAGTGATTATTCTTGCAGTGTCTTGATTTTTCACTCGTTTCCATTCAACCCACACATAAACAATTACTAAATAAACATCGTAATGAATGCAAACATGATAAACACGAACAATAACAAAATAAACAACGTACTGAATAAACAAAAACAAAATAAACATCGTAATGAATGCAAACATGATAAAAACAAAAAATAACAAAGTAAAAACAAAAAATAACAAAGTAAAACAAAAAATAACTAAGTAAACACAAACAATAACAAAGTAAACACCGTATTGAATACAAGCAAAATACACACAAACAAATACCGGTTATAACTTGGTATGAAGTGGATTGTTTAGGTTAATAAAGCTCGCATGAAGGATGTAAAGAGTGTGTGGCATTCCTTAAAGAGGACACCGATTCAATGACAAGGTGTTGAATTACTCCGGGACTAAAAAGCTGACCTCACACACCAAAAGTATGACTCGGGGACTACAAAGATGACCTCAGACGACCAAAGTATGACCCGGGGACTACAAAGCTGACCTCAGACGACCAAAGTATGACCCGGGAATTACAAAGCTGACCTCAGACGACCAAAGTATGACCCGGGAATTACAAAGCTGACCTCAGACGACCAAAGTATGACCTGGGGACTAACAAAGATGACCTCAGACGACCAAAGTATGACCCCACGACTTGAAGGATGAACTCCCCCCCCCCCCATACACCACACATACACACAGAGTTCTGCAAGACATTATGAGCTTCTGTTGCCGGGAAAGGAGACTTGGGAGTGTGTGTCTCACCTGGCAGGTAGTAATGCTGGCCACCACGAGGTAATGCAGGTCTGGCGGCAGGTGGGGGGACAGAATAGTGGCGGGTACGGGGACCCAGCTCACGCCCCGGGTATCCTCCTATGCGAATATCGAGGTCACGGTGTCCAGCGAAGGAGTTGGTGATGCTGGATGAGATGTGGAGGATGTGGTTGTTGTTGTTGTTTGGTTGTGGTTCACTGAGGGAACGTACCAGCTGGCTACGGCCTTCACTCACACATGGTCCTGAACTTGTCCCATCCTCTGCCCCACACTGCCCCACCCCTTCCTCTATCTCCCCCACCACACCCGGCAGTAGGCTCATCCTCTGAAGATGAACACGACGAAGAAGCGGATGACATGTTGCATAACACGGATGATGATGATGATGATGACGAAGATGCGGGTGATGGAGGTGGTGTTGGGAAGACATGGGCAGGAACACAGGTGCCACAACTACATGTCCGTGATATCTGACAGCGGCGAGGCTCAGATTGGTCATGGTGACCACGACACTGGTAATTGTAACACATAGGTAGGTATGGCTTCAATGTGACAATAGTACCACCACCATCACCATCAACATCACCTTCACCCCTAACACCTCCTTCAACAGATCCAGGGGGTGACGAGCCACCAGTTGGCTTTCTATCTTTTTTCCGGCGCTTTCTGGGTTTGATAATCCTTGGTAGACAATTGTCATGGCCGGTACTGCCCTCATCAGACGTCACAGACACGGCATCACTTGCGGCAGGAACTGATCCTTCTCCGTCAGTTACCTCCCTGCCTTGTTGTGGTGTAGGGCAGAGTGGTGTGTGTCGCTGGGGACTGCAGGTGGCCAGGACAAGAGGGGCACCCTGGGTGTGTAGAGCCAGGCGGGCTAGAGGCAGTCGTTCCACTTCATCTATAGCTTCCTGTCCTCTCCCAGGTCCGCTTTCACTATTAACTCCACCTTCAGGAGGTGATTGCAGTGAGACTGACCGATGTACACGATGATGATGTTGTTGTTGTTGATGCTGCTGATGTTGTTGTTGATGGTGTGTGTTATGATGAGTGTGATGACTGTGATGAGAATGGTGGTGGTTGAGGTGGACATGGGGTCGGGGATGACGCAGGGATCCACGTCGTTGTGGCAGGAGAGAAAACAGTGGCATTCCTGCCAGAGCTGATCCGCCCTCTAGGAGGTAACCAGTGGTAGCATTGTCTAAAGAAGCAGAGGACATTTGTTGTTGGGACTGATTAGAGTCCTGTGGGGGTGCGCGCCCCCTGGGGTGTCCCCGACCCCCACGAGGTTTGGAAGCAATTAAACATGAGCCGCGATACCTGTCCACGTCGTGCATGGTGGCGGCTTTGAGATCCTTGACAGTAGCACAAGTTACGTTTGTTCCCACATCACAACACTGAGGTCAAACACTACAATTATTATTATATCTTAATAGAATTGGTTTTAGATGTTATTACAGGTTCAGCCTAAGACAAGCGGCCCGATCTGTACTGGGGCAACTTTCCCTCTGTACAACTACTGGCCCGGCGAAGGTACTGGCATGACGAGGCTTCAACACAATCTCACGTGTAGTACCGGGCTGGACGGACGCATCAACACCCTCACTATAGGAAGGCACAAGGCACACTGACTGGCCCAGGCTTGCTGCGGTGCCACACACTTCCTCTTTCACCTCCTCCTAAACTCGGCCAGAGGAGTTGCCGCGCGTCGCCACACCTACACCCCCCTTCCCTCCCTCCCTCCCTCCACCCTCAACTCAACCAGGCACCGACCACACCTGATTAACTTTATGTGAGCAACAAGGGAACCTCCTGATTGGTCGCCACAGTATTCATCTCACCTTCACAATTATTCTGCTCCCAATTCGAGTAAAAAAAAAAAAAAAAAAAAAAAAAAAAAAAAAAAAAAAAAAAAAAAACACACACACACAACCACACACACAAGTAGGTCGATTTTTATCATTATCAGCTACAAGGTTAGATAACAAGTGTGAGCATTCCAATTCGAGAGAGAAAAAAAAATACACACACACACAAACACAAAGAAGTCAGTCTAATCTTATCCTTAATTATTATCATCGACAAGGTTAGATAACACGTGTGAGTAATGAGACGTACACTCGTGATACATAATTTCTGACCAGAGTGTGAGGAGCAGAAAGCTTCGAATCGCCTGGTATTGTTCATTTCCCCACCCAGTACACCTATAGAGGCTGAGTTCGAATGCAGGGTGTGTGTGTGTGTGTGTGTGTGGTGCCTGCCGTTCGTCTCTGGTCAGGGATTATGTATCACGAGTGTACATATGTGTCAGCAAGTGTTAAATCATGTCTATATAGTTTTTCTACAGTTGAATTTAAAGGGAATATTACATTTATGATTCCACCAAACTATTCCAGGAAACCGGACCAGATAAACAAAAATAATGGTGACCTGTTGCTTGAAGTAGTTTTTTAGTTTTTTTGGAGGAATCATTTACTCCAGATATATATATATATACCATGAACACTGTAATATCCTCTTAAGGTGGTAATTCTTTTTTGGTACATTGGAGTGCCTCGAGTCCTCCAAAGTATGCTCCTAGGAAACAGGACCAGATGAGCAAAAATAATGGTGTTCTGTTGCTTGGAATAGTTTGGAGGATTCAGTTGCTCCAGATTTACCAACACAAAACTTCCCCCTTCATTAGCACGGTTACCCATAGCTTATATATATTTATTTATTTTATTATTATTATTATTATTATTATTTTTTTTTTTTTTTTTTTTGTAGAGAAAATACATCTATTCCCTGCTAATATTTCACGAACAATTGCCACCTCATATAACGGGTACAGGGGAAAGGTACTGACCCCATTAACTGTACCTGATACAAATGTAGGCAATTGTACAGTCGGCAGCATATATTCGCGTCCATCACCCCCCCCCCACAACCCCAACCCCAACCCCCATGTACAGTCGGTGGCAAAAAGTTGTGTTGCCTCACTAAGCGTTTCTCGAGGATAACATAAGGGATATTCATGGAACCAACACACACACACACACACACACACACACACACACACACACACACACACATACATACATACATACATTTACACACACACACACACACACACACACACACACACAATTACAATATCCAGGGGGGAAAACTAATAAACTACTCTGTGTTTTCATTTTACGAGCCTGTGAAGTTTATATTTCCATACTGTGTACTTTAATCATGTCTTGGTAGATTTGACGACGACGACGACACGACTTTTGCCGCCAACTGTACAACTATAATATGCTAATATGACCAGATAAAAGTTACATTCTGAACCAGTTTCTATTTTAACAACAAATATATAATTATAATATAGCCTTCCATGTGAGATGTGTGTCTGTCATCTCTGAACATGATTGATTGATTGATATTAGGGGCCGCAACTGCGAGGTCATATAGCGCCAGAAGAAGATGATAGAGAGGTGTGACAGCCAGCAAACAGGAAGGAAATAGAAAGAAATGAGGGAGAAAATGGAAGACAGGTGTGTGTGAATATTGAACACAGAAATCAGCATCTGTTTACGAATAATATCATAAAAGAAATGGCTACCAATAGAAAAAATAAATGTAATCAATGACCACCAACATTGAAAAAAAAAAAAAAAAAAAAAAAAAAAAAAAAAATTGTATACTATCATGACCAGCGAGATAAAAAAAAAAATGCACTCTTGGATGATTGCCTCGTTGGTAAATCTGGAGTAAATTATTACTCCAAACTATTTTTCCAAGCGACAGGACACCATTAGTTTTGTTCATTTAGGTCCTGTTTCCTGGCATACTTTGGAGGAATTAAGGAGTTTCAATGTAACAAAGGTGTAGTATCCCCTAAAAGAGACCATAAAGATCCTCCTACCTTGCCTTGCCTACCTTATCTTGCCTTGGCTACCTACCTTACCTTGCTTACCTACCTACCTTGGCTACCTAACCTTACCTTACCTTACCTTGCCTACCTAACCTTGCCTTGCCTACCTTACCTTACCTACCTTGCCTTACCTTGCCTACCTACCTTACCTTGGCTACCTAACCTTACCTTACCTTGGCTACCTAACCTTACTTTACATTGCCTACCTACCATACCTTACCTATCTACCTACCTAACCTTACCTTACCTTACCTACCTAACCTATTCTCTCCAATATTCTGGGTTCAATTCCATACATAACAAATCATTCAGTTTTCACAAATACACTTTTTTTTTTTACTGTATATAACTTCTCACAGCATATGTTATTAGTTCTACGGTATTAATTTCCGAGGTGTAAACTTTATACTTCAAATTCTCTCCCTTTAATTAAAACGAACCCAGCCTCCCCCCCAACCCCCAACCCCCCACCCCTGTCAGACCCGAATTTCGTCATCCAACCAATTAAGGTGAGAGTATTCTTTTGGTACATTAATTAAAGCATCTTGATTCCTCCAAAGTACACCAGGAAACAGAACCACATGAAGAAAAATAATGGCATCCTGTTGCCTGGAATAGTTTGGAGGAATCATTTGCTCCGGATTTACCACCTAAAACAATGTGCTATATACCCCCTTAATTAACAGTGTAGGACATTAAGGGGGTGCGGGAGTAGGGGACAGGCTTCGGGGGTGGGGGGTGCGGGAATAGGGGACCGGCTTGGGGGGGGGGGGTGCGGGAATAGGGGGACAGGCTTGGGGGGGGGGTAGAAAGCCTGTCCCCTATTCCCGTACACCCCCCAAGCCTGTCCCCCTACTCCCGCACCCCCCCCCAAGCCTGTCCCCCTACTCCCGTACCCCCCTAAACCCCCCCCCCCCAGCCCCTTAAGGAGGCAGTACAGTGTTTGCAAATCTGGAGTAACTTATTCCTCCAAACTATTTCCAAGCAACAGGGAACCATTATTATTGTTAACCTGGGTCCTGTTTCCTGGCATACATTAGAGGAATCAAAGCACTCCAATGTACGTACAGTCACGAGCACTAAATAAATATACAGTTTTGGTTGAAGTTTTGATCAGTCCAATTCACCAAAGAAGTAATTCCAATGGAGATCTTATTGTGTATTATTGTAATTTTCTGTCTCTAGGTATTCGAAGCAAGCACACCTGGATACCTATTATAGTACTCGTGACTGTACCAAAAACGTGTAACTTCCTCTTCATTTGACTGTACCAAAAATGTGTAACTTCCTCTTCAGTTGACTGTACCAAAAATGTGTAACTTCCTCTTCATTTAACTGTACCAAAAATGTGTAACTTCCTCTTCAGTTGACTGTACCAAAAACGTGTAACTTCCTCTTCATTTGACTGTACCAAAAATGTATAACTCCCTTTAAAGTTCCTATATTTATTTACTATGGACTGTGGTGACGCAGGCTCGCTCACCCACCCACCTCACGCAGCCAAGGCAAAGCACGAGACGAGATGGGACGGGACGGGACGGGACGGAGTGGTGGTGGTGGAGTGTCGCCAAAACATACAACGAACAAAGGAGGTGGTGAAAGTCGGTACGCGGCAATAGTAGTGGTGGTGGTGCATGGTGGAGATGTTGATGGTGCGTAGTGGTGGTGGAGATGGGGATGTTGATGATGGTGGAGCATGGTGATGTTGATGGTGCGTGGTTGTGGTGCAAGGTGGTGGTGATGATGATTATGATGGTGGTGGCGCATGGTGGAAGATGGAGATGGGGATGTTGATGGTGGTGGTGCATGGTGGAAGGTGGAGATGATGATGATGATGATGATGATGGTGGTGTTGACTGTGCAAGATGGAGATGGGGATGTTGGTGGTGGTGGTGGTGTTGATAGTGGTGGTGGTGGTGTTGATAGTGGTGGTGGTGGTGGGGGTGTTGATAGTGGTGGTGGTGGTGGGGTTGATAGTGGATGGGGGTGTTGATAGTGGTGGTGATGGTGTTGATAGTGGTGGTTGTGGTGTTGATAGTGGTGGTGGTGTTGGTAGTGGCTGGTGGTGTTGCTAGTGGATGGTGGTGATGATAGTGGTGGTGGTGATGGTGGCAGTGTAAGCACCTTAAGAGTTTGTGTTGTCACGTGGTCTGGGAATATTGGTATAATAACAAAATTGGCAACACTTCCCCAAAATGGTCCCGTTTTATCATAATCTGTAAAGTCTTGGTATTTCCCAGGACAGTGATCTCTTTTATTATACTTTATGGCCCGTTAATTTAAGGGAGAAGTTCAGTGTTTGTAAATCTGGAGCAAATGATTCCTCCAAACTATTCCAAGCAACAGAACACCATTTTTTTTTTTTTCATCTGGTCCTGTTGTTTCCTGGCATACTATGGAGGAATCAATGCGCTCCAATGTAACAAAATGAATTACTCCTTTAATGAAAGATGTCATTACAACTACACTACAGTAACTGTTTATCGTTCAAGTATAATAATAATATCAGAACACTAATTATGTGGTAATAATAATAATAATAATAATAATACCACTACAGGACTATAATAATAATACTCGGGCCCACATTTATACTTCATGATTCAGTTGGTGAAGGATGCTGCTAGAACGACACTACTATTTATCGGCCAAGTGCAGTCACGGCACATAGTCCTTGATCAGGGTGTAAGGGGAAGTCTGGTCAAGGATTATGTGCAGCGACCAAAAATTTGTATCCTTGTTTTGTTGAAGTTTCGAATCGTTTGACATACTAGTGAACCAATTACAAGCTTATCATGTTTCATTTTTTGCTTGAGCTCGCTTAATACTCAATCGGGCTATTCGAAGCAAGCCTGGATACATATTTTGGATTGCGAGTGTACAATAATAATTATACTCTGGTACGCATTCTCATAAAACAAGAAAAATACTGTATCTAAAACAAGACAATGGTAAAGAGTGTAACTACCTGTCTGCGTCTCTAAGGAACTGACGCAACGCAAAAGAAACAACGTAGCCTCCCGTCCCACTACTGCACACACACACCCCACACCTATACCCTCATACCCTCCACACCCATACCCTCATCCCGACCATTACCTACGTAGCCTCCCGTCCCGTCACTGCACACCCACACCCTCCACACTCATACCCTCACCCTTACCCTCCCTCATCCCGACCATTACCTACTACGCGCCAACTCGTGCCAAAGAGAACAACCGACCCACCCACCCACCCCGCCAACTGAGAAACAAAGGCAACAAAGAAAAGGATATAATGTTATGTTGTCTCTTGGGTGTTTGTTGTTGTTGTTGTTGTTCCGTGTCTCTTATCATCTTCTCTTTCTTCCTATAGGGGTCTTAAATTCCTAGGGCAGTCTTGTTTCATCCTAAAATCAATCAATCAATCAAGCAAGCAAGCGCTCTCTCTCAATCAATCAATCAATCAATATCTCTCTCTCTCTCTCTCTCTCTCTCTCTCTCTCTAAGTTTACAGAAAGCTCTACCAATGCTTCACCCTCATTAAGGACCCTGTGATCGCGTATGAAAATTGAAGTCTTCTGATTCTTCCTGACCATGCCACGAAACAAACTCCTTCCATATAGGTGTGTGTGTTTCGTGGCAATATTTGAAGGACTCATTTATCTCCAATTTTCTGACTACATCACAGGGTCCATTAATTACGAATGTTGTGAGCCACTTTTCAATAATCTGACTACTGTAGCCCAACCTGAGGCCCAAATATCCTTGTAATGATTTTTTTTTTATTATTCTGTAACACTTTCAGATAAGGGAGAAAGTAAAGTGTGGGTAAATATGGAGCAACTGATTCCTCCAAATGATTCCGAGTATTAGAACACCATTATTTTTGTTAAATTTGGTTCAGATCCTTGGCATATTTTGGAGGAATCAAGGCACTCTAATGTACCAAAAGTGTATATTCCTCTTTTAGGGGGTGCGGGAATAGGGGGACAGGCTTGGGGGGGGTTTAGGGGGGTGGATGGGGGGGGTTTAGGGGGATATGGGGATGGGGGGGTTTAGGGGTGTGGGGGGTGAGTAGGGGGACAGGCTTGGGGTGGGGGGTGGGGGGGGTGCGTGAATAGGGGACAGGCTTTCTACCCCCCCCCACCCCAAGCCTGTCCCCCTATTCCCGCACCCCCCAAACCAACCCCCAAGCCTGTCCCCTACTCCCGCATCCCCTTTAAGATATTGTTTGTGATAGATCCAATGCATTACTTAAGGGGAGATTCTCTTGTTGGTGAATTGGATTGCTACTGATTCCTCCAAACCATACCAGGAAACAAATCACCTCCATGTTATTAATAGGGGATTTGTTTCGTGGCATAGTTTGGAGGAATCACAGACCTTCCAAATCACCAAAAGACAATCTCCCCTTAAGTACAGTACAGTAGTATGGTTATGTCAATGTATGCAAAAAAAATTCCAAACAAAATATAGGCTACTCCCCCAATAACGAGAAATGACTGTCATGCCTTTACTACCGTACTACTACTACTACTACTACTACTACTACTACCACTACTACTTTACTAGTACTTGTAATTCATGCCCAAGTACTGTACTAGTCACTTTCATCCATGGCGTAGAACTGGAATGATCTAAGGATATTACCCATCAGCCTAAAAAATATCACCCAGCTGTTTAACTTTTGCAAACACCTGACAAAGATAAACAGTTTCCCTCGAATGACGATGTAAAGTTCACGGTCTACCAATGCCATGAGCCAAAGTGACACCCATCATATTGTACACACCAGAGCTTTCACATTAAGGAAAAAGTATTGGTGTATTCCTCCTGACCATGCCACGAAACAAGCTCTATTCATATTGGTGTGTGTGTTTCGTGGCAATATTTGAAGGACTTGTTTACCTCCAATTTTCTGACTACATTACAGGGTCCCTTAAGCCTTCTATAAGTGAACCTACAGTATATATATAATGCCTGTAATATTAAACTCTGTCTTAGAATGTCCTTGAGTATGGTGATAATTGGTAGACTACACAAAGAACACCACACAAGGTTATGTTACCGGTTATTTACATATTTTCTGTTTACAGGTACAGTCGGCGGCAAAAGTCGTGTCGTCACATCTGCCAAGTCAAGAAATACAGTATGGAAATATAAGCTTCACAGGCTCGTAAAATGAAAATCCTGAGTACTTTACTAATTCCCCCTGGATATTGTAATGCTGTGTTGGTGGTGAATGTGTTGCTTCAATGATTATCCTTTATGTTATCCTTCCAGAAATGCTAATTGAGGCAACATGACTTTTGCCGCCGACTGTACAACACAAAACAGTATTTGCAAATTATTTACAAATCATTTTATAATACAGTAGTGCAACAAAGAACCGTACCATAATGTATATACAATGTGATTTGTGCTCTGTATTTATTACAGTATAATACATAAGTATTCAAGCAATGTGGCACCTACCAAAAATATCTATCAATTGGGATATATGTGTTTCCTTTCCCACCAATCTGTTCACTAGAGCCAGAGTTTACTGTACTTATCAAAGGCCCACAAAATAATATAACGTAAAAATGGCATCAGTAATTACAACAGGGTTTCTACTTCTGTAAGGACATCACAACTGTATGTCTAGTACAGTACAGTATGCCAACTTGTCACCCACCAAAGAGACAGAGCACTATAGTATAACTAGACAGTAAGATCCCTGTGACTGCCTGTTGGTCACTCCTTATGTCTTGGGACTTGTACTGGAATCCCATAAATGTTCTTCTTGGGTCAGTAAAGTACCAAAGTTGTTGTGAGTGAGTACTGTACTGTCTCTACCAGCAGACAGCAATGAATTTTCCTTTTAAGCTGCATTACTTAAGTGTAAAATCAAAGGTACCAAGAAATAAATATTGAATCAAAATTGCTTAACCTATGAATGGCATAGTAACCCGTACAATAAATAGAATCATTTGGTGGTTGAGTGTCAAAACGTTATCGCATGTGATATATGTGATAATACCAATACCCTAATTCACAGAGTCTCATACAGTACATTGTTATCACTTACCTGGATATTCAAAACCAATGCAATTCAAAGTCTCTCTCACTCTAAACATTCCATCTATTCCTGGACCTTTCTACCCAATTCTATCTTTAAGGGGATAGTATACTTTTGGTACATTCCTCCAAAGCATGCCAGGAAACAGGACCCGATTAACAAAAATAATGTTGTCCTGTTGCATGTACTGTAATTGTTTGGAGGAATCAGATGCTCCAGATTTACCAACACTGTACTATCCATCCCCTTAACTTGTACAGTACTCAAAGCTCAAGAAAAATCTTTGATCAAACTGACCTGCTAAGTTGTCCAGCATATATGAGAGTAGTTTGAGTGTTCCGTTGCTTTCCGAGTAAACTGCCTGTATTTCCATGGCCAATGGATTCCCCTTCAGTCCAATATTTTGAAGATTGAAAAGTTTGCCAATCTCATAGGGCAGCACACGCAACTGGTTATTATTGAGAAGCAGTTCCCTGAAATATCACAAGGTAGTAGATATTAGAACATGAAGAAAATAAAGTAATGTTAACACTAAAGATACAAAGTTATGTAATATCTCTTGTACATAATTATACAGTACAATAATCCATTATCAGGCAATGGGGTTTCATCCATCCATACAGTACATAACGAAATGCAAATAATTTTCCTGCTGGGGCCGCTACTCCACCACAAAAGGACAACCCACCTCCTCAACCCTGGGAGACTGAATGGTGGGCAAATGTACCCATTCACCTGAGGGAATTTTGTGTTGTGTTTTGTTCCTCAGACTGCCTGACCAAACAGTCCTCAGGAGCTCGGGGCTGCTCGGCCAGACAGCTTGAGGAACTTCAACAACAACAACAACAACAGTCCCCAAGTCCCTGATGAAGGCCATGGCTTGGACCAGGTTTTCACACAGGGCTCTCAAAGACTTTATGTTGTGTTGTTCATGTGTGTAATTGTGTGCTTCCATAATATTATGCTTTGTTGCATATTGTATAAAATGTTAATATCTCGTCTCAAGAATATAACATCATAAAATGTCACACAACTCTACAACATCAACTCTCCCTGGAGCAGTGAGTGAGGATTACAAATTTGTGGAAAACCTGTGACCCTTATGAAAAAATAAATAAAATATATCGACACTGTACCATTGGTTATGATCCATTTCAGTATGTGGTATTCAAGATGACGTGAGACACGAACACTAGATGAATGGATAAAAATAACCTATTCTTTGCTCGTTATCAAGGAAAGTGTTTCTAATCCCACAACAGTTCCCCCAAGTGAAAGTACAGTAAGGTATCGACACTTAAGGACCACCTTGGATATAGGAATACCAGCATTTGGTTGAACCCTAAACAGTCACAATTATAGAAGTAAGCATTTTAATCAGAGTATTGTAATGCTTTTTAAATAAATGTTTACACTAGATATTCATAAAACATTTTGCAATATCATCAAATAAGATCACACATTCCATGTAAACGAGAGTAACATTATTGTCAAGGACCATTGAGAAACCAGACAAAAACATTATTTATCCACACACAGATATTTATCCAATATTTCCATTATCACCTGCTGTACTTGTCATGAGCAATCAAACAAAAAACAGATAACTGAGGTCAACGCCACTCTTATCTAAAGCACCTGAGACTTCGCTGAAGGAGGAAATTATAAAAATAGTTTCTCTCTCTCTTACACACTCATACAAGAACACAAACTCCGACTTCGTTGTGGAGAATACATTTAAAAAAAATGTATTAAAGAGAAAGAGAAAAGTAAAAAGTAGCTAACATGGAAATACCAGATGTCAACATTCTCTTTAATACAGTTTTTGGATTGTAAATAAACAACTTGAGGCAGTTATGATCAATAGTATACTGTATGTCATTCATTATCTCACCTCTCGGTACATGTAGACATCTGGTATTTTCATGTTAGCTACTTTTTACTTTTCTCTTTCTCTTTAATACCTTTTTAATATAAAATGTACTAAACTAATACAAAATTGCCACCCCTTCGGGGATTAAGGCACCTGGCAATAGATAGATAGATAGACTAAATTAATACAAAATGTATTAATAGAAAAATGTACTAAAGAGAAAAGTAAAAAGTAGCCAACATTAAAATACGAGATGTCAACTTGTACCGAGAAGCGAGATAATAAATAACATACAGTATACCATTGATCATAACTGCTTCAAGTTGTTTATTTACAATCCATAAAGTGATGACAGGAATCATTAAAGAATTAAAACATTAATGAAATCCTGTGCATTGCAATGATAGTTCAATGGAGTTGTATTCTCACCTGAGACGTGTTAATTCACCAATCTCGGCTGGGAGGCTGCGGATTTTGTTACTTGACAGGTCCAGATACATGAGGTGTTCGAGGCGGGAAATTTCAGCGGGAATGCGAGACAGACAGTTGTCATTCAGGTACAGAGATGTGAGGTGCTGCAGTGTCCACACCGCTGGGCTGATGTTTCTGATATTTCCTGTGGGAGGAAAACACACATACAGTTACTATTTCTTTTCAAAGAAAATTACCATACTACTTTACTACTTCCTGCACAGACAGTAAAGTGTCACAGTAGAGGAAACAACTTCATAATACAGTGATCAGTCTGCTAACCTTACACTACCGTAGCTAAGTAGAGCCATGATCATTGCACTGCACTACTTTAAATTAGTATCAGTTACACTACTAAGAATGTCAAGTCTCATAAACAGGATGGGTAAAGATAAATGCAGTACACTTGTTATACATCATTTCTGACCAGGTCTATGAGCTGTACGTCTTCTGCACATACCTGAATTTAATTTAAAAATATATATTAGTACTACCGGTAGACTACTTTAATAGCCAAGATGTATGGGAAATTTTATGCATTTACACATCTATACCTTAATACATGTATTAAGAGTATGGTCTGCGTCTGGCCACGACAAAGTCTAATATTTCCTGGTCAGAGATTACGTATCACGAGTGTACAAGATATTTTGATACAGTAGGATACTGAATAAAAAATAAAGCTCACCTGTTATCTCAAGCTCTGGCCAGAAAGATTTCTTGCCAGCGCCAACCTCTTCCTGACCCATAATGGTGTGTGTCCGCACCCTGTGCGGCTTTGGTTCCTTTCCTTCCTTAGGAGTTCTTGACATATTTCACCCTGTAAAACCAATAAACACTAAATATACATTCCTTCTCAATACACCAAAACTAACAGACAAACCAAAGATGTAATATATCAGTACTATATAACTAAAGGTACTTCATAACTTATGGTCATAGGTGATCTTTAAATCGTTCACTAATGCAGTACAGTATAACTAATGGTAACAGATAATCTTTAAATCCTTCACAACTGTAGTACAGTAAAACTACAGGTAATTAATACACTGTAGGCTATCATAGGTGGTTTAAATCCTTCACTCTCCCTCCCAAATCAAGTAGTGATGGGCCAAGGTAAGGCACTCAAGGGCACACCTCTGAGAGAAACTACTCCTTTGGATACTTGTTTGCTGTCCAACTTCACAACATTTCACACAATATATTTATACCATCCAACCCAAATTCTACTTTTATTTCCCAAAGTGCATAATATGGACTGAGGTAATATACTCCATAAACGATAAATATATTAATAAGGTATAGTGGGGATTATAGTGTATGCCTTTCCAGCTGTGTAATAATTGTGTGACCTTGCAGCTCCAGTCTGTGTATGGAGATAAATCCTCTTATGAATATTAATTACAGCTATATATATTTAAATTCCTCCCTAATCTTGTCTACCGAGGACAGCCTACCATGGGTACTATGCACTATATCCCAAACACATCATGATAACTATGATACATGTAGTACCGGGTATGCTATATAATACTTCCTCCTTAAAATAGGAAAGAATAATTTCAAAAACTGTAATCCATCAGAAATGCTGTTTGGTAGGAAAATCAAATACTTTTTATAAATAATTCTATGTTATCATTAATTTCCAAACTGTATTTATTGGCGTTCAGGTTATTGTAATCTTGGATGAAGTCTGCAAAACACACTCCAGTTAATTATTATTATATTTTTTTATATACGGTAATATACCAGGTCTTCATCTCCACGTGTTTTTTCCATAAAATTTGCACCACTCCTCTAAGATAAAAAAAATATAAGTGATCCATTTTTCTCTAGTATGGAATTTAATGTCAATATTTACAGCAACTACTTTTCTAGTACACTCGGATACCATAGTCTCTAGCCCACCTGAGTCGAAGCCCAAGATCTGAGACAGGCGGTTTCTGGACGACAGCCCACTCAAAACCTCCATTGATTCAAGATGTGTGTAACCTTGTGATGGTTTGGGTGGGTTGTCGTCCAGAAATCGCCTGCTTCAGATCTCGGGCTTCGACACAGGTGGGTTAGAAACTATGGTATTTCCGAGTGTAGAATGACAGCTCGTGTACGTTACTTGTTGTTGGATATTCTATGCCCCGCTCCACCAGCAGATGGTGCTCCGCAGGGCTTCTCTCAATATTACTAAACACTATAATCACTTGTAATACTGTACTCATATCATCCGTGTCGTAACACTCAGCGAACAGATGTGTTTTCAGTCTTTTCTTAAAAATCGTGCAATTTTCACTACTCCGGACATCTAATGGCAATCCATTAAAGAGCCTTGGTGCACACCTTTCAAACGCTCTGAAACCCATTGTCAGATTACTCCTTGGCTCATTTAACCTGTATTGATCATCACTATGACTGAGTTCCATTGAGGTATTTACTTGAAAACCTCTTAAAAGATTCATCAAGTACTCCGGTTTTCCAAATTTTAATGTTCGGAATGTTAGAAGACATATCTTGTAAACAATCCTCGCCTTTATTGGCGGAAGAATGACAGTTTAATACAACAGTTTGCCTTGATCTTGTAGGACGCTAACTTAGCCTAGGTCTGGCCCCAAAGATTGGCTCGATACGATACGGTGGTCGAGGTTAGATTAGGTTAGGTTGTTAGATTATATTAGATTAGTTAGGTTAGGTTGGGTTCGGTTAGGTTAAATTAGGTTAGGTTTAGTTCGGAATGATTTTTGGTTTGTTCGTCCCAGCTGCCATCATTCCCCGTCATTAGTAAATACCGTACATTACTACATCAAAAAATCGCACTGCATAAATTACTTCAATGGCAGAATAGTCGACTGAATGGCATCTGATCAACACACATCATGGAAAATACTTTCAATACTGTATAACTATTTGAACTATAGACTGACATCATACATTAAACTATTATGCTACAATCATACTATTCTTATGGGTAAATTATTCTATATCTAAATAATAATTACCGTGAGAGACCTAACCTCACTCAGGCACTTTAAAAACACTAAGGAACCAGTCTTATATAACCAATCTTAAATATAAACACTATATCTGTATTTTGTAATATAACATTATCAGATTAACACACACCTAACCTAATCACTATATCTATGCTTTGTAATATAACACTATCAGATTAACCTAATCTAACCTAACCTAACCTAGCTTAGCATAACCTAACCTAACCTAGCCACTGCTTCTTAGCTGCTATGTACCGGCTCCTATGTACCACTGTTTTGGCTTATACGTACCATTGCAGGGCTGCTATGTACCGGCTCCTATGTACAGTACAGTACAGTACCATGGCTCTGGTTTACATGTACAGTTGCCCACATATGAATCTGGTACGCCTCGCTACTTGTGAGATAGCTACAAGAGGAAGGAAAGGGAGCAAAAGTTATAGTTTGTTGACAAGCAGACAGTAATAATATTTTACTGTCTGCCTGTCAACAAACTACATCTTTTTCCACTTTCCTTTCTTTTGTAGCTACCTCACAAGTAACGAGCCAAACCAGCTTCATGTGTGGCCAGCTGTACCATTGTTGGTTGACATTGGTGAGTATATTTCCAACCCACATCCTGAACAAAGGAAAACAGCACATGTCATGGTTGTACCAGAATGATAACTGAATAAGCAGGTCCACACTCCACTGCAGTTGTTAAGTAATGAATGAACAGGTCCACTGCAGTTGTGAAGTAATGAATGAGCAGGTCCACTGGAGTATCGAAGTAATGAATGAGCAGGTTCACTGGAGTATCGAAGTAATGAATGAGCAGGTCCACTAGAGTATCGAAGTACCGTAATGAATGAGCAGGTCCACTGGAGTATCGAAGTAATGAATGAGCAGGTCCACTAGAGTATCGAAGTACCGTAATGAATGAGCAGGTCCACTGGAGTATCGAAGTAATGAATGAGCAGGTCCACTGGAGTATCGAAGTACCGTAATGAATGAGCAGGTCCACTGGAGTATCGAAGTAATGAATGAGCAGGTCCACTGGAGTATCGAAGTACCGTAATGAATGAGCAGGTCCACTAGAGTATCGAAGTACCGTAATGAATGAGCAGGTCCACTGGAGTATCGAAGTAATGAATGAGCAGGTCCACTGGAGTTTGAATGAGCAGGTCCACTAGAGTTTCAAAGTACCGTAATGAATGAGCAGGCTTAGGGTACTGTACGCATAATAGGCCTATACAGGGTGTTTCAAAATTCCTTCACCACACTTTAAGGGTAAGTTGTATAGTAAAAATTAAACCATTTTTATTATATACAGTGTTGAAAAACCCTGTATACCCTATTTGGTTTATGGTACATAGCAACCGAGGTGCATAGCAGCCATGGATGGTACATAGCAGCCACCAGTGGTACATATCAGCCACTGGGACATCGCAGCCAATGGTACATAGAAGCCTGTTACCTAACCACTATATCTGTGCTTTGTAATATAACTCTATCAGTTTAACACACACCTAACCTAACCACTATATCTATGCCTTGCAATATAATACTATCAGATTAACCTAACCTAACCTAACCATACCATTATATCCATGGTTTTTATATATAACACTATCAGATTATCCTAACCTAACCACTATATCCATGCTCTTAAATATAACACTATCAGATTAACACACACATAACAATAAGGAGGAAGAATTAAGGGTAAGAATGGTCTAAATAAGTGGGTAATGAAGGTAGAAAAACCGTACGCAATAACGGTAATTCTTTCAATATTTACCGAATGAGTTTATAGGTGTAGTGTAGTTTCCTTTACGTGTGTGTGTATGTATGTGTCTTCTGTGTGTGTGTGTAGTGTCTTCTGTGTGTGTGTGTATGTGTCTTCTGTGTGTGTGTGTAGTGTCTTCTGTGTGTGTGTTTATAAAATGTCCATAAAAAAAATATGGTCAAAATTTAATATCAGCTGATCATATTTTTGGGGTGAATTGGAAGGCTACCGATTCCTCCAAACTATGCCACGAAACAGACATATGGAGCTATACAGTGTGTGTGTGTGTGTGTTATGGGTGATTCTGGAGGCCTAACTACATTTCCTCCAATTTGACCACAATAAGTTGATGTTGATTCTGGGGTATATTTTGGGTACACTGGAGCATTCTGATTCCTCCAAACTATGCCAGGAAACAATGACCAGGTAAATCAAAATAATGTTACCCTGTTTAATTGGAATGGTTTGGAGGAATCATTTGCTCCAGATTTAATTAATGTATTACTCGTCAACCTTATGTGTGTTTTTAAACCACTTTGGAGCACCCGATTGGAGTATTTGGGTGCTACTGGAGGGCTCAATTTTGCACTCAACATTATCCTTATGTGTGCTTTTAAACCACTTTGGAGCACCCAATTGGAGTATTTGGGTGCTACTGATGGAATTAATGTCTAAAGTACTCGTCAACCTAAGCCTTATGTGTGCTTTTAAACCACTCTGGAGGACCCAATTGGAGTGTTTGGGTGCTACAGGTGGGTGCTCCAAGTACCTGCATTTAATATAGGGTCCCTTGGAATAATTTGGAGGAATCATTTGCTCCAGATTTAACATAAGTGTATTAATTAATGTCTACTCGTCAACCTAAGCCTTATGTATGGTATTAAATCACTCTGGAGGACCCAATTGGAGTGTTTGGGTGCTACAGGTACGTGCTCCAATTACCTGCATTTAATATAGGGTCACTTTCCCACTGAAAAATGCAAGCTGAGGTGTTCAACTTTCTACTATAACAACACACACTGCCAAACAAAACAACAAACATGGAGGCTCAGGGTTGTCAGTGTTGCCAGCTGTGTTGAGGGTGGCCAGCAAAATTACCCCAAACTCTTATAATAATAGTAACGTTTTCCCCAACTCTTATAAAATTACCCCCAAACTCTTATAATAATAGTAACGTTTTCCCCCAGATCTTACAATAATAGCACTCTTTAACATAGAAATTACCCCAACTCTTACAATAATAGTGCCATTTTTCCCCAACTCTTACATTAAATAGTGCCATTTTCCCCCAACTCTTATGATAATAGTAACGTTTTCCCCAACTCTTATAAAATTACCCCCAACTCTTATAATAATAGTAACGTTTTCCCCAACTCTTATAAAATTACCCCCTCTTATAATAATAGTAACGTTTTCCCCAACTCTTATAAAATTACCCCAAACTCTTATAATAATAGTAACGTTTTCCCCATCTCTTATAAAATTACCCCAAACTCTTGTAATAATAGTAACGTTTTCCCCAACTCTTATAATAATAGCACACTCTTTAACATAGAAATTACCCCAACTCTTACAATAATACCACCATTTTCCCTAACTCTTATAATAACAGTAACGTTTTCCCTAACTCTTATAATAATAGTAACGTTTTCCCCAACTCTTACAATAATACCCCCAACTCTTATAATAATAGTGCCATTTTCCACCTACTCTTATGATAATAGTGCCATTTTCCCCAACTTTAATAGTAATGGCATAATCTTTAACATGAAAATTACCCCAACTCTTATAATAATAGTACCATTTTCCCCAACTCTTATAATAATAGCACCATTTTCCCCAACTTTTACAATATTAGTAGCCTACCATTTTTCCCAACTCTTACAATAATACCACCATTTTCCCCAACTTTAATAATACCACCATTCCCCAACTTTTACAATGATAGCACAATTTTCACAACTTTTATAATAATATAATAGTACCATTTCCCCATCTTTAATAATATAGCACAATTTTTCCCAACTTTAATAATAACAGCACCATTTTCCTCAACGTTAACAATACTATCACAGTCTTTAACATGCAAATTACCCAACTCTTACAATAATAGCACCATTTCCCGATCCTTAACAATAATATCACAATTTCCCCCACTTTTACAATAATAGTGTAGCAAACACCAAGCACCTTGTGCTTCCCTCTTCTCACCTGTCCACCTGCCACCGGCGCACACAGCCGACCTGGTCAGGTTAAGAGGCGCGATGAGCCGCTCCTCGTTCACTCTCCTAGAGCATTCGACCTAGACTCACCAGCTCCTACCCTGCCGTCATCCCTGTTTCCTGCCCTACCACGCCACCTCCTGCAGCAGCTACCTCTTACTCTACGTGGCCAAGGCAGGCCACGTAGGGGAGGTGGCCGAGTGGTTAGTGTTCTGGACTCGTAACCTGGAGGTCGGGAGATCGATCCTCTCAGGTGAGGGCCTGAGAATATTTACTCTTCCGATTTGAGTTTGAGGCACTAACTATAAGGTCACCGAACGTCGTAAAACACCCTCGCTGGTACCATAACAGCTGCAGTATTTGGAAATTACCCTCACTTCCCTCCCTCTGTGGCTGGCTACCAGTTCGGAAGTCGTGACGTGTGTGTGTGTGAGCAGCAGTTGACCTGGGCCACGGTAACGGGCTTGATGAAGCCTATGTCCAGTGTAAAAAAAAAAAAAAAAAAAAAAAAAAAAAAAAAACTCTCTAGGTCCAAGGTGCTTGTTCTCTAACCCTAGCCGACCTTGCTATAGTGTCCTGGAATCATTAGGGGACACAATCCTGTACCTTTATTAATAAATTGTTATCGTGTATAATCGAGTCTATTCACCTCAACAGTAACGCAACCCCATGTTGTTACAATAGCACAAATTCCCCATCTTTAACTTGAGAATTTCCCTTTTTACCTCGACTTAGCATGAGAATTTCCCTTTTTACCTCGATTTTAACGTGAGAATTTTCTTTTTTACCTCGAGATTTAAATCTCAATTTCCACAACTTAAACATCATAATTTCCACAACTTTAACATGAGAATTTCCCTTTTGACCTCGACTTTAAAATGAGAATTTCCCTTTTGACCTCGACTTTAACATGAGAATTTCCCTCTTTACCTTGACTTTAATATAAAATCATAATTTCCCCAACTTTAACATGTTATTATCCTTTTTTATCCCAACCACAAAATCAAAATTTCCCTTTTTACCTTGACTTCGATATGAATATTTCCCTTTTTACCTCAAAAAATTCCCTATTTACCTCAACTTCAACATCAAATTTCCCCTTTTGCCTCAACTTCAACATCAAAATTTCCCTATTTACCTCACAAATTTCTTGTTTACTCTTTAAGTCTTAATTTACCATCAATTTCCCTTTTTACCTCAAAAATTCCCTTTTACTCTTGACGATAATCCTATACTGATCATAAATTTCCCTATTTACCTCAACAATTCCATGTTTACTCTTGAAGATAATCGTACATTTACCATCTTCTTGATATTTCATCTGATAGAAATTTGTCCATTAACTCTAGATCAATCTTTATATAATTTCCCCGTTGGTACCTCTAATTCCCCATGTCTAGGGAAGATTCCCCATATCTGGCAACACTGTCAGGCTGCTACAGGTCTCCTTATTGGTCGTCCCAGCCGCCACATTTCCTTAACTTCTTCCCGCTCTCACTCAAATTAAACCCCACAACTCATGCCTCACTCACATTATGTCCCACAACTCAGGTCACTCTCACTCAAGTTAAACCCGTATCTCCGGTCATTCACTCAAGTTAAACCCGTATCTTAGGTCACTCTCACTCAAGTTAAACCCGCATCTCAGGTCACTCACTTAAATTAAACCCATATCTCAGGTCACTTTCAAGTTATACCAGCATCTCAGGTCACTCTCACTCAAGTTAAACCCGTACCTTCCAATATGAATTATCTACTTTTTTTTGCATATATTCTGTGGCTTTCATCTTTTCCTCATTGCATCAAAGTTAAAATATTTCGTATCTGACCATTCACTCAACAACTTTGAAAAAAAATCCTACCCATTAAGGGGGTGCGGGAATAGGGGGACAGGCTTGGGGGGGTTTAAGGGGGTGCGGGAGTAGGGGGACAGTCTGGGGGGGGGGGGTTAGGGGGTGCGGGAATAGGGGACAGGCTTTCTACCCCCCAAGCCTGTCCCCCTAGTCCCGCAGCCCCCAAACCCCCCCCAAGCCTGTACCCTACTTCCGCACCCCCTTAAGATAAAGAAGGTGTTTCCAAATCAGGTTGAAAATAGATGGTTATATAACACATGTTTATCATCAGAGTAATCATTGACTGGATACATATGATCTCTGAAGTATATCCCATGATCCTGCAAATATTCTTAGTAAACTTACCTTGACAAATTCCTACACCGTCTCTTTGTTTTGCTGCCTTCTATCACAATATCAAAAGTAATGTAGTATTTCTTTATTAGTATGTACACAAGTTAATAGACCAGCTATCATGGTTAGAAAAATGGTGCCTCTACCAATAACATAACTAAACATCATTATGGGTAAACAAGCACCTCACTTACTTAAAATTAGGGGATAGTAGTGTTGGTAAATCTGGAGCAAATGATTCCTTCAAACGATTCCAGGCAACAGGCCACCATTATCTTTGTTCATCTGGTCCTGTTTCGTGGTATACTTGGGAGGAATCAAGGCACTCCAATGTACCAAAAGTGTATTCTCCCCTTAATCCAAATGACCATTCCACACTATGTCTACAAAAACAATTTATTCCCCAAGCTTCGTTCATAGTGAGGATAATGGTACAGGATTTTTAAGCTCACAACCATAAGAGTAAGTACATATGATTCATATTATAAATTTTGCAAGTTCTCTTAAGGACCCTGTGAACGTGTATGAGACTTGGCGGCTTCTGATTCCTCCTGACTATGCCACAAAACAAGCTCCTTCAATATAGGTGGTGTTTTGTGGCAATATTTGAAGGACTCATTAACCTCCAATTTTCTGCCTGCATCATGTGGGTCCTTAATAGCTCACAACTTTTGAGCCAAGTGAGGATACTATCATTATGCTAATTTGGTTCCCTCCACAACATGAATAGAAAAAATAGTTTATATTTAAAGTAAAAATGATGGTTATGAAAACATCCATGTGCTCAAAAATCTATAATATCAGCTTGGATTGGAAAAATTAAACCTGAATGTATTTTCTGAGGATACAAACTTGAAGCCTTCAGTTCTGGTTTTATCACTGTTATAACTGTTCTCCTCACCTGATTTTGTATCCAGCTTTGTCACAGACTCTGAGGCAGAAGAGTTTGCTTTTTCTCTATCAGACTGAATGGTCAAACAAGATACCAGTTTTGACTCAAGTTCCATCTGTGTTCCTGGCAACTCTGATATATTATTAAGATATTCCCCTGGATGTGTGAGTACCGTGTAGTCCCCATCTTGTAGTGGTGCCGGACCATCAGCAGCGGGGAAGGAGCTGACCTGAGCATTATTCTTGATGGATTTTTTCAAGAACATTGATTTGCCTGGTGCAACACTATTGGTTTTAATCTTTGGAGGTTCTGTTGAAGGAAGAAAAATATGTTATAGATATCAATAATTAGTTAAAATAGCTACAAGAGCGAATATCAAGGCAAGTTTTCTATTTTTCAACAGAGGTTGAAACATGTCTTGTAATTAAAATATTATAAAAGGTGGCAATTCTTCAAAAGGACATAAGAATAATTATGAAAGAAATGGTAAACACACATCACAAGCCTATCATACAGCAAGCCTTCCTTGTACCTGGCCTTTCTCATCCCACAATCAGTATTTTTTACTCTTGCTCTTCTTCGTCTTACCAATACAGTGTTCTATGCAGAGTTGAATTTTCCTTCACTCACCATATTCACCCATATTACCTTTCCCTTGACCTACTTACTCACCAATTTTCATCTCCTTCTTTTCCTTGGCCATTTTGCTGCGATAGTCTCCAAAAAGGGCGCTCATAACCTGTCGTTTCTTCACCATGGGTGCCTTACTGCTTATCAGGGTCTTGTAGGATTTAATCAAGTCTTCATCTAGTGGAGAAATGGAGTAAAGTTTAACATGGAAGCAGAGAAGTCAGCAAACTTTCCTTCCCTCCCAAAGAAACTTATTAGTGCTCTCTAATCTTATCTGGACAATTCTAGCTCTATTGTTAACCCTAATTTATTTTCTTAAAATTTCCCTTTTCATCAAAATTGATACATGAAAGCCAAATCACAATTTAAATTTGGTAACTATAAAAAGAAATGCTGTAGATAATGACTAATATAACATCTCTACAGAAGCTACATGGAGCCTTAGGGTTGATTCCACAGTCGTATATGTTTGTTAGCTTCCCATAATTATATCCAACCAACTCAGTATTCATATCCACAAAATCTGTCAGGTAGTTCCATTATTACCATAGTTTCATAGTGGAGTCATCAAATTCATAAGCCATTTACATAGTTAAGATTCTTTCGTTTGCGTGCATACAAACCACTACGAACGACTGTGGAATCGACCATTAGTGCTAGTCACACACATTACCATACACTACAGTAAGCAATCCATGTGAGATGATTAAATATAGCACTATCCTTTTAACACTGGCCCAGTAAATCACTTGGTCTGTATGTTAATGAATAACAGAAGCCTGGGAAAACAAATAGTGGTCTTCAATGAGGGAATAAGTGTAAAATGAAGTGGTGATTACAAGTATAAAATATATATTAATTCTACATTGAGGATCTACAGTATCAATTCAAGCAAGAACGTTCATGGTGTTGACGACGGCATAGTACCGGTACGACGACTCCGTTGTACCAGTGCCACGCCATTGTCAACACCACAGATTTTCTTGCATAAGGCCCAAATTTGCAGACATTGTATTAACTCACTCTGTTTTGTCGAGCCTTTCTTCTTTTGTATAGATGCCTCGAGTTGCTCCACACACCAACGCAACTCCACCGCAAACCTCTCCTGTGCTGCCTCATCACCACCACCACCACCACCACCACCACTAGGCTTCACACCACCACCACCACCACTAGGCTTCACACCACCACCACCACCACCACCACTAGGCTTCACACCACCACCACCACTACTAGGCTTCACACCACCACCACCACCAGGCTTCACACCACCACCACCAGGCTTCACACCACCACCACTAGACTTCACACCACCACCACCAGGCTTCACACCACCACCACCACTACTAGGCTTCACACCACCACCACCACCAGGCTTCACACCACCACCACTAGGCTTCACACCACCACCACTAGACTTCACACCACCACCACTAGGCTTCACACCACCACCACCACCACGACCAGGCTTCACACCACCACCACCACTAGGCTTCACACCACCACTACTAGGCTTCACACCACCACCACCAGGCTTCACACCACCACCACTAGGCTTCACACCACCACCACTAGGCTTCACACCACCACCACCACCACGACCAGGCTTCACACCACCACCACCACTAGGCTTCACACCACCACTACTAGGCTTCACACCACCACCACCATCAGGCTTCACACCACCACTACTAGGCTTCACACCACCACCACCACCACCACCACCACCACTAGGCTTCACACCACCACCACCACCACCAGGCTTCACACCATCACCATCACCAGGCTTCACACTTTGTTTTGGTGGTGGATGTTTCTTTACCTGAAAGCAGTACCAACCATTTTTAATTAATGCTGATAAATCTGGAGCAAATGATTCCTCCAAACTATTCCCAGCAACAGGCCACCATTATTTTTGACAATCTAGTCCTGTTTTTTTTTTTTTTTCTGGCATTATTTGGAGGAATCAAGGCGCTCTAATAATTTAATGTAACAAAAGTGTACTATCCCCTGAAGCGGAGAAACAATTTGACAGCAGCCTAAACTCCCGAATCATCCTAACTTAAGGGGGTAGTTCACTTTTGTTACATTGGAGTGCCTCGATTCCTCCAAATAAACAAAAATTATGGTGTTCTGTTGCTTGGAATAGTTTGGAGGAATCATTTGCTCCAGATTCACCAGCATGGATTATTCGGTATTTAATGAAAGAATTACCATTTTGAAGCAGTGTTGCCAGATCCGGCTAGGAGGTCTCAGTATTTTGCCCCGGTCATTTCCTGTACTTTACCACGGTAATTCAAATGGAAATAGTCTTAGAATGGTCTAAATAAGTGGGTAATGAAGGTAGAAAAACCGTACGCAAAAACGGTAATTCTTTCAATATCTACCGATTATTCTGGTAGGAAAGATGGATTGATCGACTGATATTAGGCGCCGCAACAGCGAGGTCATATAGCGCCAAGGATAGATGAACAGAAGGAATGGATGGATTATTCTGGTAGGAAAGATTGAAAGATTGATTACAAAGATGAAAAGTGTGTTATAATGGTCCAAAATAGTGGATATAATGATACTAAAATATACAAAATAAATAATACAATATAATGAATGAAATACTTGTGTAAATTTACGGTAACATATATAATTATTGAAAGAATCCAAATTGTGTTAGAATGGTTGAAAATAGTGGATAATGATACTAAAAATATACAAAATAAATAATACAATATAGTTAGTGAATGAAATACTTAGTGTAAAATAAATAATACAATATAATGAATGAAATACTTGAGTAAATTTACGGTAACATATATTTATTAAAAGAATCCAAATTTACCCAATATTTACCTGTCTTTTTGGAGGCATATTTATCACTTCACTATGATAATATAACTTAATTAATTATAAATATATATAATAAAAACAACACGCAGTAACACACTTCAATATAATCCACCGTCGTTGTTGTTGTTGTTGTTGGATTTTTCGGTTCTTATTACAGTGTTGCCAAGTCACTCAGGTCTGCTTGACGAAATTTCCCCAGATTTAATTAACATCATACTTTTCCTTTTTACCTCAACTTCAACATCAAAATTTTCTTTATTGCCTCAACTTCAACATCAGAATTTTCTTTATTGCCTCAACTTCAACATAAGAATTTTCTTTATTGCCTCAACTTCAACATTGGACTTTCCCTTTTTACCTCAGCTTCAACTTCAGAATTTCCATATTTACCTCAAAAAGTCCCTGTTTACTCGTAATGATAATTGCATATTTACCATCAATTTCCCATTTTACCTAAAAAATTTCATGTTTACTCTTGAAGATAATCGTACATTTACCATCTTCTTGATATTTCGTTTGGTAGAAATTTCGCCAGTTACTCTTGAATAATCTTTATATAATTACTCCATTGGTATATATAATTCTCTATTTCTAGGGAAAATTCTCCATACTTGACAACATTGCGTTTCTTACGCTGTTTTGTTTTTTCCAACAGCTCACCAGTCTCTAGAAATGTTTAAAAAAATAAGAGAATAAAGTGAAATAAAGTGGAAATAAGAAAAACATAAAACAATAATAAAATAATAAATAAAGAAAACCAAAAAAACAAGAGAGGACAAGAATAAGGGGTGCCGTTGAAAAAGTTAGACTCCAATGCAATCTTACCTCACAAAAATAATTAAGAGTAAACGAACACCTATTTATCACCCAATGTGGACGAGTCTAGCTAGTTAATTAGGTAGGTAGGTGAGTGACCGTAGCTAGCAATCAATAATGTAGCTTCCGCCTTAATTTTCGCTAATTACTCAATAACGTCGTAATTACTACAGGCGTTCTTTCGTACTTCCGCATGAACCAACACTTAAATAAGGGACCCTGTGATGTAGTCAGAAAATTAGAGGTAAACGAGTCCTTCAAATATTACCACGAAACACACACACATCTATATGGAAGGAGTGTGTGTGTTTCGTGGTATAGTCAGGAGGAATCAGAAGCCATCAATTGGGTCTCATACACGATCACAGGGAACTTAACGGCACATATTTAGTTAACTATATCCTAAAATCTTACAACAATGTTATATACTTTTCAATTTTCTTTAATATACACGAATTAAAGGTAAAATATAATAATGAATTGCCTGTGTGTAGCAATTCAGAGTCTTAATTGAAATATTCGAAAGATCAGGCAGTAATTTTGGCAGGACCTATATAGTTATCTGATTCCGTGTGTGTGTGTACGTGTGTGTGTGTGTAGCGGCAGGTGTATGTATGTGTGTGTGTGTGTGTAGCGGCAGGTGTGTGTATGTATGTGTGTGTGTGTGTGAAGACAGATGTGTATATATAAAGGTGATTATTTGTACATGTTGGTAGTCGTTAGGGGGTCTTTTCCTCATCCACATCAACCACTCAGCCAGCACACACACACGGCTGCTCTCACCTAAGACCAATAGACTAGACTAGTATTCTATTGGTCTTGTTCCCACTTACACTATACGCACGAAGTTGTTGGCTAATTTCCCCCCCCGTACACACACCCACTATAATTATATACTACTCTACAGCCCACCTACACCCATCAACAACACCACCACCACCACCACCACCACCCACTGTTGTCTCTTTCCACCTACACAATTCACACCTATAACCACTAAGTTTCTATCACTACTTAATCCCTATATTTGCTAAACACTATCTTCTCCTTCGTTGCTATTCCCACCTATGCAACCCACTGAAACACCCACCCACTATTCGATCTACTGTCCCACCCATCATCACCATTTAAACCCACACACATATCAACACCACTCGACTACCCCCCTCCCCAAAAAACAAAACAAAACAAAAAACAACAACGATAGACTACATACATTACACTATTAAGATTATTTTGTGCCTTTCCTCTGTTTCCTGTATAATCAAACACAAGTTGTTGTTGTTTGTTTTTTCCTCTCTCTCTCTCTCTCTCTCTGTCAACACCACGCCCACACACACCAAATTATCATGTCCCACTACGCCCTCTCCACCCTCATGGTGTTTGTCTGTGCCCTCACCTACGCCCACGCTCAGAGTAAGAAAAGTTAATGAGAGAGAGAGAGAGAGAGAGAGAGAGAGAGAGAGAGAGAGAGAGAGAGAGAGAGAGTAGACGAGAAGACCAATTTAGGAGGGAGAGAGAGAGAGAGAGAGAGAGAGAGAGAGAGAGAGAGAGAGAGAGAGACCGTAATACACTAAATAACTTAAAGGATTAATTTTGTTCTTGTCTAACTTTCCATACACATAATCAATTTTCTACTATACTAATGCCTGAATAAGACTACGATACAGTACAAACAATGATATAATGAAAGAGAGTTATTCAAGTTTAGGGGGTTGTTGTTGTTGTTGAAGTTCCTCAAGCTGTCTGGTTTAGGGGGTAATTCACTTTTGTTATATTGGAGTGCCTTGATTCCTCCAAAGTATGCCAGGAAACATCACGTCCTACCAGATGAACAAAAAATACGATGGTGTTCTGTCGCTTGCAATACTTTGGAGGATTCAGTTGCTCCAGATTTACCAACACTGTACCTTAAGGAGAGAGAGTTGGTTGCTCCTGATTCCTCCTGACTATGCCACGAAACATGCTCCTTCAACACACCATTATTTTTGCTCTCTGATTCGGTTTCCTGGCATATTTTGGAGGAATCAAGGCACTCCAATGTAACAAAAGTGAATTATCCCCTTTAAGAACTAGTTATTTTACGATGGTACACCCGAGCTCATAAATTCGCGACCACGTGAGTACGGTACTTAGATATTTATGCCATTTGAGCTGGTAACATTTATTTGGGGAGGAATCAGAGTAGGTGGAACATAGTAGAGTGACATGATACAATCTTTCACCTACAATGACACCTTCCCCACACAGTGTTACCAGCTCAGATGACATAAACATTTGGGGACGTGGTCGCGAATTTACGAGCTCGAGTGTACAGCCACAATCAAATAACCACAGACACTTTCCTTCCATCGTGCAAATAAATCAGTATCATTTCAAAATATAATCATACAACAACACCTTACGTCAACTCAACCCCCTCAATTATCATTATGAGGTGCTGCAAAATGATACACGTGTTGTTCTTTATAACCAAGATATTTACTACAATGGAAGGAAAGTGTGGGTGGAGATTTGATTGTGGCTATACATACATATCTTCCCTTATCTATACTAAAGGTTGTGGTGGTGTGGTGTTGGCAAGGTCAGCAGAGAGTGGCATCATTACCTCACCTGGCTACCCTGACCACTACCCAGAAGACTTGGCATGTGTTTGGCGTATACAGGTCAGTCAGTACACACACGATAATTATTGTATATAAAGGGTCCATTCCACAGTCGTTCGTAGTGGTTTGTTAAGCACGCAAACGAAAGAATCTTAGCCGTGTAAATGACTTATTGCTGAATTATTTAATGCATTTGGTGAGTAAACTATGCAGTGATCATCATTATCTAACTGTTCGATAGATTTTGTGAATATGGATACTCACCTTTTGGAAAATAATGAAGCCTTACAACTGTGGCTGATTGGGAAGCTAACAAACGAATACGACTGTGAAATCGACCCAAAGTGTTGTGAATGAAGGTACAGTTGGCAGCATAAGTTCGTTTCATTTCCACCTACGTAATATGTACGAGCTTTATTGATGTTGTAAGACAATTTGAATGCAGGGATGATAAATTCACTTGACATATAATAAATTACACATGTTGTTAGCATAGAAACTGGTTCAGAATGCAACTGTCATATCATATTTACATTAACAAGTACACTCGAGCTCGTAAATTCGCGACCACGTCTACAAATGTCTATGTCATCTGAGCTGGTAACTTTACCTCCTATCATTAATTAACTTGACCTCCTACCATTCATACCAAGTTTGTTCTCAGGCTCCACTAAACGAGAAAATTGAGCTCCAGTTCTGGGATTTTGACGTTACTGGGTCAGATGACTGCACCGGGGACTACGTGGGAATTTCATCAGGCACACAGGACACACAGACGAACGAACGAGGAATAGCAGACACCAGAGGGACGGAGGAAAACAGAGGAGAAGCCAGAGAGATGAAGGAAAACAGAGGAGACACCAGAGGGACGAAGGAAAACAGAGGAGAAGCTTTGAGGACGGAGGGAGAGGCAGTGGTGGGTGAGAGATACTGTGGTTCCAAAAGCCCCGGTGCCATTACCTCTGAAGGGGATACCATAGTGATCACCTTCGCTTCTAATGCCAAGGGTTCCTGTAGGGGTTTCAACGTTACCTACACCGTCAAGGAAGGTGGGTGATGGACGGGAAGGGGTTTGGGATTGTACAGCCACAATTAAATATCCACCGACACTTTCCTTCAATCGTGCAAATAAATCAGTATCATATCAAAATATAATCATACAACAAACACCTTACGTCAACTCAACCCCATCAATTATCATTATGAGGTGCTGCAAAATCATACACGTGTTGTTCTTTATTACCGAGATATATACTACAATGGAAGGAAAGTGTCATTGATAATTGATTGTGGCTGTACAGTTGAGCATGTGCAAAGTGCAAGTATAATATGAGTGTATATGTCTACATCTGACTTCCACTCAACATTTCAGTCAGTCACGTTCCACTTAACATTGGCTCTGGAGTCTTTGTGATTCATTGATAAAATTACCAGGGTTTATTACAAAGAACTGAAAGATATTGTCATGTACAGCCACAATTAAATAACCACAGACACTTTCCTTCCATCGTAGTAAATATAAATATCTTGGTAATAAGGAACAACATGGGTATGATTTTGCAGCACCTCATAATAATAATAACTGAAGGGTTTGAGTTGACGTAACGTGTTGTATGCTTGTACCTTAACCCATTCCACCACCACCACCACCACCACCAACCTCTTCCTTCACTTCCCCTTCTCTCTTTACCTTTCCTCCCTTCACTCTGTTTCCATCTCTTCCCTCATTTCCACTTCTTGCCCCTCCCCTCTTTACCCTTCCTACCTTCACTCTGTTCCCATCTCTTCCCTCATTTCCACTTCTTGCCCCTCCCCTCTTTACCCTTCATCCCTTCACTCTGTTTCCATCTCTTCCCTCATTTCCACTTCTTGTCCCTCCCCTCTTTACCCTTCATCCCTTCACTCTGTTCCCATCTCTTCCCTCATTTCCACTTCTTGCCCCTCCCCTCTTTACCCTTCATCCCTTCACTCTGTTCCCATCTCTTCCCTCACTTCCACTTCTTGCCCCTCCCCTCTTTACCCTTCATCCCATCACTCTGTTCCTATCTCTTCCCTCACATCCACTTCTTGCCCCTCCCCTCTTTACCCTGTTCCTATCTCTTCCCTCACTTCCCCTTCTTGCCCCTCCCCTCTTTACTCTTCCTCCATTCACTCTGTTCCAACCTCTTCCCTCACTTCCCCTTCCCTCTTTACCCTTCATCTCTTCCCTCACTTCCCCTTCTTGTCCCTCCCCTCTTTACCCTTCCTCCCTTCACTGTGTTCCCATCTCTCCCTTTTCTCCCTTTCCTTCCCCAGAGCGTGTGACTTGTGGGTCGGCTACATCTGCTATGGAGTTTATTTTCACTTCACCTTCTTACCCTGAGAGTGTGTCCAATGATTCCCTTCAGTGTACAATGACCGTGGACCATGGCTGTGACTCACCCATCTGTCAGCTTAGGTATTGACAACACAATTCAATTCAACACAACACAGCACAGCACAGCACAGCACAACACAACACAACACAGCACAACACAACACAACACAACACAACACAACACAGCACAACACAACACAACACAACACAGCACAGCACAACACAGCACAACATAGCACAACACAGCACAGCACAACACAGCACAACATAGCACAACATAGCACAGCACAGCACAACACAACACAGCACAACACAACACAACACAGCACAACACAACACAACCAAGGCCAGGAATTGAAATAAATGAATGAAAGATTGTCAAAATTGGGCCTATAATGTATAAGTGTTTCCAACCAGCTCTGGCACCTATTTGGCTATACATGTATATATGTATGTATGTATATAGCCTATGTATGTATGTATGTATGTATATCAATAATTTTCTCTCCTTTTCAGACTAGATTTTGATGAGTTTGAACTACAGCCTCCGTTCTGGGGGGAGTGTAGTTATGATCGCTTCTATGTCGAGAGTGGGTTGCCCCTTCCAACCTTATGTGGCACCAACAACGGCACCCACAGTACGTCAAATATCCACTTATGTTCATGATGTAACAGAAAAAAAAATCCACAGAAAAAAAAAATCCACAAAAAATCCACAGAAAAAAAATATCCACAAAAAATCCACAGAAAAAAAAATATTAACTTATCTTCATGATGTAACACAGAAAAAAAAAATCAACAGAAAAAAAATCCACTTAAAAAAAATCCACAGAAAAAAAAAAATTCACTTATGTTCATGATGTAACACAGAAAAAAAATCCACAGGAAAAAAATATCCACAAAAAATCCACAGAAAAAAATATCCACTTATGTTCATGATGTAACAGAAAAAAAAATACTGTCTGTCTAGGTTTCCATGTTTAGGTTGCATCGAGGTACAGCCACAATCAAATAACCACCGACACTTTCCTTCCATCGTGCAAATAAATCAGTATCATATCAAAATATAATCATACAACAACACCTTTCCTTCCCTCGTGCAAATAAATCAGTATCATATCAAAATATAATCATACAACAACACCTTTCCTTCCATCGTGCAAATAAATCAGTATCATATCAAAATATAATCGTACAACAACACCTTACGTCAACTCAACCCCCTCAATTATTATTATGAGGTGTGTGCAAAATCATACACGTGTTGTTCTTTATTACCAAGATATTTACTACGATGGAAGGAAAGTGTCTGTGGTTATTTGATTGTGGCTCTACATGTTTAGTCTTTCCAACAGCACGTACACCTTGCTCTTTAACTAATTGCTTCTTTTCTATTCTGTGTGAACTGTATATAACTAACACACATAACTAATTCACCAACAGCTTAAAGAACAACAACAACAACAACAACAACTAATTCACCACCACTACCTTAATCTCTTTTCATCCAGTGGTGCATATAAACATAGATGATAGAAAAGGTTACTATGTATAAAATGAATAACACACAACTAATTTACCACAACCACCACCTTCTTCTCTCTCCCTTCACCCAGTGTATATAAACGTTGAGGGTCGAAAGAAAACAGACCTGACCTTCATGCTAAAAGAGTTGGAGTACTACCTTTACAATTGTTATGATATCTACGGTAATGGTCACCAGAAGGAGGGGGGAGGAGGAGGAGGAGAGGAGAACCAGGAAGGAGATCAACACAAGCCAGGACACACGAGGAGGGAAAAGAGGAATAGCGAAGGAGAGGAAGGCATGGAAAGGCAGGATATATTCCCTCGTCAGGTGAGGTTATATTTATCATGGGTCAAGTAAGTATAGATAATATGAGTATGGAATATAATTAGTAAATATAAGTAAGTATGAGTCAAGTAGAAAGACATTATAAGTACAGAGGACAAGTATAGATGACAATATTAGTAGAGATAATAAAATGAATAGAGAAGACATATCCAAATACCACTCCAATCCTTATCCTATTACTTCTCTTCCTCTTCCTTCTCCTTTTCTTACTCCTCCTTCTCCTCCTCCTACAACAACAACAACAACAACAACAACAACAACTACTACTGTCATACCCACATAGTTTATCTCTAGTTATTCATCATATTTTCTGTTCTGTGTCTCAGGATAGTACCACAAGCCCCCCAATAGACTCCACCACCACCACTACTACTACTACTACTACAACCACCACTGCAGTACCCACCACCACTGAGGGAGATGTGACTGTGGCCTTGTATAACTATAAGTAAGTAATGTACAGTTGGACACATGAATTCGTGGTACAGCCCAAGTGAAAGATGGTCAATTTCTCCCAATATCAAGTTTCTTAGTGCCAAATTGGAGACACCAGGGGCAGAAGTCAGTATTGAGGATGGTAATAAAAAGCAAGTACCTGATGATAGACACTGGTTACTCAAATGGGACAAGTATCTTTCACCTGGGCTGTACCACCAATTCATGTGTCCAACTGTACGATAAACACTCAACACACTTTTAATTTTATTTTTATTTTCATGTATTCTGTTCACAACTTAGCCATGATCCATTAAAACAACACACAACAACACACACTATAATCTTCCACTAACTACCTGCCCAATTGTTCACATGGTCATAACAAAACAACAAAACAAAACACACACTATAATCCTCTACCAACTACCTGCCTAATTGTTCACGTGTTCAAAACAAAACAACAAAACAAACACACACTATAACCATCTAATTTACGTTCAAAACAAAAACAACAAAACAAATCACACTCTATATTTCTCTACTGACTACGAGCCTATAATTAGTTGACGTGTTTTACCACCAGAGACGCCACATTGGTCAGTTTTCCCACCCGCCGTGCCTGGAACATAAAAGTTACCCAGATACCCTGCGAATGTCCCCAAGCTCGTGTGCCCAAAGGTGAGTGAGTGTGTGTGTGTGTGTGTGTGTGGCTCGACGACTCGGGGATGACAACACACAGCACACACATACAGTACAGTACAGTCGGCCACACATGAATTCTTACACAGGCTATATGAAAAGAGAGGTTATTATTCTGAAAGTACTGCAGTGAATGGTCTACCAAGTGAATCAGTGACTGCAAAACAACAAATTTAAAACTAAGGTTGTATTGCAGTTACGTTGTCTTTCATTTTTTTTTTTTTTTTTTTTTTTTTTTTAACCCTTGAATACAACAGCGTGTGTATGAATTTTTGTGGCCAATAGTACACTTCTCCACATACACCCACATACACACTTCTTCACATACACCCCCTGACACACACGTACACTTTTCCACACACACACACACACACACATGCACTCTATCACTCTATAAACACATCGCCTTAAGGACCCTGTGATTGTGTATGAGACTTGGAGGCTTCTGATTCCTCCTAACTATAGGCCCTTTCCCTCTCACCACCTCCTACCCTTCTTTTTTGATACATTGGAGTGCCTTGATTCCTCCAAAGATTAATAGGAAACAGGGCCAGAAGAGCAAATATAATAGTGTCCTGTTGCTTGGAATAGTTTGGAGGATTCAGTTGCTCCAGATTTATCAACACAAAATTTCCCCCTAATAGTAATTGTAAGTCTCTCTCTTCCCCCTACTCATAAATTAACTATACGTCTCTCCCTTCTCCTCTTACTACTCAAACTCTACGTCTCTCCCCTCTCTCATCCACCTATATATACTTTTAAATTAACTCTACGTCTCTCCCTTCTCCTCTTATTACTCAAAATCTACGTCTCTCCCCTCTCTCATCCACCTATATATACTCTTAAATTAGCTCTACGTCTCTCCCCTCTCCTCTTACTACTCAAACTTTACGTCTCTCCCCTCTCATCCACCTATATATACTCATAAATTAACTATACGTCTCTCCCTTCTCCTCTTACTACTCAAACTCTACGTCTCTCCTCTCTCTCATCCACCTATATATACTCTTAAATTAACTCTAAGTCTCTCCCTTCTCCTCTTACTACTCAAACTCTACGTCTCTCCCCTCTTTCCTCCACCTATATATACTCTTAAATTAACTCTACGTCTCTCCTCTCCCCCGGCCCTTTTACCAGCACCTGTGGGTTGTCTCCAGTACCACCAGGGTCTGACGGGGGAGATCAAGACTTTTAACTATGACGGTGTGAGCTGTTATTCTGAGGATCGCTGGTGTGACTTTTCTGCCATCACTCACGTCTCAGATTGTGACATCCGCGTTGGCTATACTGGTAAAGACACTCTATCTATCATAATTATTGGCACCTTGTTTCATTCCTTCTCCCCCCCCCCAACCCCTTGCCCACCTACAACAAACTACCCCCTTAAATATCCAACCCCCCCCCCAACAAACTACCCCCTTGAAATTTCCTACCCCCCCCCCATCCATGTCCAATCAAATCAAAATACCCCCTTTAAATTTCTCACCCCCCTGTCTAATGAAAACAAAGTACCCCCTTAATTAAATTTCCTACCCCACCCCCACCCCCTATTCACCCAAAACAAAAGCCCCTTAAATTTTCCTAACCTCCTCCCCCCCCCTTGTCCACCTACGATAAAACCCCCTTCAACTTCCCCCTCCATATCCACTCAAAACATCTGTACGACCCCATTAATTAAACTTCCTAACCCTATCCCTCACCCACAACAAACAAACAAACAACTAACCTATTTAACAACTTTGAAACAACCCATTCAATTAACTTCCTAACCCTATCCCTCACCCACAACAAACAAACAAACAACTAACCTATTTAACAACTTTGAAACAACCCATTCAATTAACTTCCTAACTCTATCCCTTACCCACAACAAACAAACAACCAACTAACCCATTTAACAACCTTGAAACAACCCATTCAATTAACTTCCTAACCCTATCCCTCACCCACAACAAACAACTAACCTATTTAACTCCCTTGATACAACCCCCTCCACAACACACAAATAAACAGCCCATATAACAACCTTGAAACAACCCATTCAATTACCTTCCTAACCCTATCCCTTACCCACAACAAACAAACAAACAACTAACCCATTTAACTCCCTTGATACAACCCCCTCCACAACAAACAAACAAACAACTAACCTATTTAACGACCTTGAAACAACCCATTCAATTAACTTCCTATAACCCTATCCCTTACAAGGCCACTACAACAATTTGGACTACAGTGTGTGTGTGGAGCCAGAGTCGGGTTTCTGTGGAGTACAATACCAACAGGTGGGCACTGGTGGATTCTCACTCACTAACATCACCACCTTCGGCAATCACCTCGAAGCCACACACCCACAGGTATATATTATTATTATATGAAAAAATGTGATGATATTCCTCTATAGTCTTAAGGGGGTGTGCGGGAATAGGGGGGACAGGCTTGGGGGGGGGGTTTAGGGGGGTGCGGGAATAGGGGGACAGGCTTGGGGGGGGGGGTTTAGGGGGGTGCGGGAGTAGGGGACAGGCTTGGGGGGGGTTTCGGGGGTGCGGGATTAGGGGACAGGCTTGGGGGGTGCGGGAATAGGGGACAGGCTTTCTACCCCCCCCCCCCCAAGCCTGTCCCCCTATTCCCGCACCCCCCCCCCCAAGCCTGTCCCCTACTTCCGCACCCCCTTAAGGGAAGAGTATACATTTGGTACATACATACATTGGAGTGCCTTAATTCCTCCAAAGTAAGCCAGGAAACAGGACCAATTGAACAAAAATAATGGTGTTTGTTCTGTTATTAATTAGGGTCTTACACACACCTTCTTGATTATATGGATGCCTACACTTATTTTTATTATTATTATTATTATTATTATTAGTTATTATATTATCATGATTATTTGTCATTATTTGTTATTATTATTATTATTTATTATTATTATTATTATTATCTATCACTATCTATTATTATTATCATTAATATTATTATTATTATTATTATTATCTATTAATTTTGTCAAGTAATTCTGTAATCTTTGTAAAGGTTTCTGACGGTGGATGTATGGCTGACTACCTGTGGGTGCCAGGTGCCAACAATGACCATGGCACTGACACTTACGAACGTTTCTGTGGCACCAAGCTTGGCACCTCAAGGAAATGGGGCACCGTTACCAGTTAGTGAATAATGTTTACCCTTTAATGTTATTTATTTCCCTCTGATAATAATATGAGATTCAATTCTAATAGTTCAGGATTTATATAGATACATGAATGATACATAGGTTACATGAATAATATATAGGATACATGAATGATACATAGGTTACATGAATAATACAGAGGTTAAATGGATAATACATAGGTTAAACGGATAATACATAGGTTAAATGGATAATACATAGGTTACATGAATGATACATAGAATAATACATAGGTTAAATGGATAATACATAGGTTACATGAATAATATATAGGTTACATGAATGATACATAGGTTACATGAATGATACATAGAATAATACATAGGTTAAATGGATAATACATAGGTTAAATGGATAATACAAAGGTTACATGAATAATATATAGGTTACATGAATAATATATAGGTTACATGAATAATATATAGGTTACATGAATGATACATAGGTTACATGAATGATACATAGGATAATACATAGGTTACATGAATAATACATAGAATAATACATAGGATACATAGAATAATACATAATACACAGTTTTTTTCATAATCTTTCATAATTTTTTCCACAGGTTTTTTTATAATCTTTTCATAATCATTTCCACAGGTTTTTTCATAATCTTTTCATAATCTTTCATAATCATTTCCACAATTTTATTTCATAATCTTTCATAATCTTTTCCACAATTTTTTTCATAATCTTTCATAATAATTTCCACAGGTTTTTTCATAATCTTTCATAATCTTTTCCACAATTTTTTGTTCATAATCTTTTCATAATCTTTCATAATCTTTCATAATCATTTCCAGTTTTTTTCATAATCTTTCATAATCTTTTCATAATCTTTCATAATCATTTCCAGTTTTTTTCATAATCTTTCATAATCTTTTCATAATCTTTCATAATCATTTCCACAATTTTTTTTTCATAATCTTTCATAATCTTTCATAATCTTTTCCACAATTTTTTTTTCATAATCTTTTCATAATTTTTTCCACAATTTTTTTCATAATCTTTCATAACCTCTCCACAATTTTTTTTTCATAATCTTTTCCACAATTTTTTTTTCATAATCTTTTCCACAATTTTTTTTCATAATCTTTTCATAATCTTTTCCATAACTTTTTTCATAATCATTTCCACAATTTTTTTTCATAATCTTTTCATAATAATTTCCACAATTTTTTTCATAATCTTTTCCACAATTTTTTTCATAATCTTTTCCACATTTTTTTTTTTCATAATCTTTCATAATCATTTCCACAATTTTTTTTCATAATCTTTTATAATTTTTTCCACAATTTTTTTCATAATCTTTCATAATCTTTTCAACATTTTTTTTTTTTCATAATCTTTCATAATCTTTTCATAACCTTTCATAATTTCATAATCATTTCCACAATTTTTTTCATAATCTTTTCATAATTTTTTCCACAATTTTTTTCATAATCTTTTCATAATTTTTTCCACAATTTTTTTCATAATCTTTTCATAATCTTTTCCACAATTTTTTTTTCATAATCTTTTTCACAATCTTTTCCACAATTTTTTTTTTCATAATCTTTTCATATTTTTTTCCACAGGTTTTTTCATAATCTTTTCAACATTTTTTTTTTTTCATAATCTTTTCCACAATTTTTTTCATAATCTTTTCAACATTTTTTTTTTTTCATAATCTTTTCCACATTTTTTTTTTTCATAATCTTTTCATAATTTTTTCCACAGGTTTCTCCAAGCCTTTCAACCTTCGAGTCGTGACGGATGCTGATGAGTTTAGCATCGAGCCGGATTATATGAATAGAGGATTCCATCTCACTTACTCACAAATTCCATGTAAACTTTCGGGTTGATTGATTGATTGATTGGTTGGTTGGTTGATTGGTTGTTTGGTTGGTTGGTTGATCGGTTGGTTGGTTGACTGATTGATTGATTGATTGATTGACTGACTGATTGGTTGATTGGTTGGTTGGTTGACTGACTGATTGATTGGTTGGCTGATTGATTGGTTGGTTGACTGACTGATTGATTGATTGGTTGGTTGACTGATTGGTTGGTTGGTTGACTGATTGATTGATTGGTTGACTGACTGACTGACTGACTGATTGATTGATTGGTTGATTGATTGATTGGTTGGTTAGTTTTACAAAATAATATGAATTGAGTGATGAAGAGATTTTTCCTCGTTTAATAATTCCACCCTTAGTGACAATTGTATGCTTAAAAAAAAAAAATAAAATAAAAAAATAAAATAATAATAATAATAATAATAATAATATTTTTGCATTATATTTTAAAACTTGAGTGCTTCTATAACCGCCATTTTGGTTTATTATTTAATTAAGTATTTTATATCACTATGTTCTGCTCTTGTGTATTATAAGTATGGTTTAACGATAAATATATTTTTTCATTAAAAGTCCTAGTTAAGATTTTCGTGTAAAATACCGTGATATAATAATAATAATAATAAAATAATATTTGCTTCCTACAGTTCCTGGTTTTATTGCAAGTAGGCTAGAGTTGTCAATAGAAATTCGTCCCATTCTGCTAACACACTATGAAAGGAATAAATGCATAATACTGAAGATCATTAGTTATTTATTTAAATCATACTTTTCAACTCTCATTATACAGTGTTACCAGATTTCTAGGCTCCTCTCACTCGAGGTGATTGAGACGAATTTCTGCTGACGACTGTACGTACAATCCTAATATCCATATATACACGTTGAACGGTGCCTTACTAACCATCATCAATAATAATGAGTAATAATTTTTCACCTACATATAGGCAAGAATAAAATCCTAAATGTGGATAAAATAAATTATGGTCTATAGTTTCTTGTGGGGTAGTTTTCTTGCCTCATGTGAAATCTCTCCCAAATGTGTAGAGAATATCAAAGACAAAACTCATGTTGTGAAATCAGCTGGGCCGGTATTCACAAAATCTATCTGGAGCAACTGATTCCTCCAAACTATTCCAAGCAACAGACCACCAGTATATTTGTTCATCTGGTCCTACTGTTTCCTGGCATACTTTGGAGGAATCAAGGCGCTCCAATGTAACAAAAGTATACTCTCTCCTTAATCTTCTGGACCGATAATAACAAAACATCTTAGAGTTTGGCCTTGTTGGTAGGTTTACAATACTGATCTCACTATAGTGTTTCAGGCTCATCTCAATAAATAAAGAACAACACGTGTATGATTTTGCAGCACCTCATAATAATAATTGAGGGGGTTGAATTGACGTAAGGTGTTGTTGTATGATTATATTTAGATATGATACTGATTTATCTGCACAATATAAGGAAAGAGTTGGTGGTTATTTGATTGTGGCTGTACATTAACTATAAAAGGATTGAGATTCAGAAAATTCAATAACAATGTCTTTTGATGGTACGACGAGTGTTGTTTACATGCGAGATCATTGGTATATCATTATTATCGTACATCAGGGAAGGTCCACAGATGTTAACGACCCTAGGACTCCCTGAAGTCATTGGTGCCAAGTATGGGGAATTTTCCCTAGATATGGAGAATTTGAGATACCAATGTGAAATTATATAAATATTGTGCATGAGTAAATGGGGAAATTTCTACCAGACTAATATAAAGATGGTAAATATACAACCATCTCCAAGAGTAAACAGTGAATTTTTGAGGTAAATAGGGAAATTGATGGTAAATATACGATTATCTTCAAGAGTACACAAGAAATTTGAGGTAAAAAAGGAAATTTTGATGTTAAAGTGTGAGGTAAAAAGGGTAATTCTGATGTTAAAGTTGAGGTAAAAAGGGAAATTCTGATGATGAAGCTGGGGTAATTTCGTCCGGCAGACCTGACAACACTGCGACCCTGGGACTCCCTGGGGGGACTGTGGTAATATTTTCTGTGAGTGATAAGGGGTCAGTTAGGGGCCACATAATATTTTCTGTGAGTGATAAGGGGTCAGTTAGGGGCCCCATAATATTTTCTGTGAGTGATAAGGGGTGAGTTAGGGGCCCCATAATATTTTCTGTGAGTGATAAGGGGTCTGTTAGGGCCCCCATAATATTTTCTGTGAGTGATAAGGGGTCTGTTAGGGCCCCCATAATATTTTCTGTGAGTGATAAGGGGTCAGTTAGGGGCCCCATAATATTTTCCATGTCTGTTAGGGGCCCCATAATATTTTCTGTGAGTGATTAGGGGTCACATAATATTTTCTGGGTCTGTTAGGGGCCCCATAATATTTTCTGTGAGTGATAAGGGGTCAGTTAGGGGCCCCATAATATTTTCTGTGAGTGATAAGGGGTGAGTTAGGGGCCCCATAATATTTTCTGTGAGTGATAAGGGGTCTGTTAGGGCCCCCATAATATTTTCTGTGAGTGATAAGGGGTCTGTTAGGGCCCCCATAATATTTTCTGTGAGTGATAAGGGGTCAGTTAGGGGCCCCATAATATTTTCCATGTCTGTTAGGGGCCCCATAATATTTTCTGTGAGTGATTAGGGGTCACATAATATTTTCTGGGTCTGTTAGGGGCCCCATAATATTTTCTGTGAGTGATAAGGGGTCAATTAGGGGTCCCATAATATTTTCTGGGTCTGTTAGGGGCCCCATAATATTTTCCGTGTCTGTTAGGGGCCCCATAATATTTTCTGTGAGTGATAAGGGGTCAGTTACGGGCCCCATAATATTTTCCGTGTCTGTTAGGGGCCCCATAAAATTGGTATGGAAGCAGTGATACCAGCCCATGACACGGTATCCTATAATTATGTCACATTTTAATAAGCCGTGCATTATATTTTTCAGCATCAAAATTGTTACGGAGAGTACGGACATGATATCAGCCCACGACACGGATACCTGTGTGTCACCTTTCACTACAAAATACCCTTAACACCTTCAATTAATTAGGTTAGTCTGTCATCTGTTTCTTACTTACTGTATAGGCTGTGTTTCCATTTAGATAATATTTTTTTTCAGGGATGGTAATTTCACAAGCTGGTATGGATGGTACTGTATTAAGGAGGAAATTCAGTGTTGGTAAATTTGGAGCAACTGAATCCTCCAAACTATTCCAAGCAACAGAACAGCATTATTTTTGTTCATCTGGTGTTGTTTCCTGGCATACTTTGGAGGAATCAAGACACTCCAATGTACCAAAAAAGAATTACCACCTTAAGGGGATAGCATAGAGTTGGTATATCAGGAGCAACTAATTCCTCTCCAAACTATCCCAAGCAACAGACCACCGGCCATTATTTCCGTACAACTGGTCCTGTTTCCTGACATACTTTGGAGGAATCAAGGAACTCTAATGAACCAAAAGTATACTCTCCACTTAAGGGACCCTGTGATGTAGTCAGAAAATTGGATATCAGTGAGTCCTTCAAACATTGCCATGAAACACACACACCTATATGGAAGGCGCTTGTTTCGTGGTATAGTCAGGAGGAATCAGAAGCCTCCAATTCTCATATACAATCACAGGGTTTTTAAGAATTCACACATTGGAACAATTCATTATTTTTTATTTGGCTGGATATAATTTTTTTTTTTTTTTTTTTTTTTGTAGTTAGAGCCAATATGTAGTACTAGAGGACAGCTATACAATACTAATATATATTTAAAATGTCATGTACAGTCACGAGCACTAATAAGTATACAGCTTTGAACAGTCCAGTTTACCAACGAACTAAATTCCAATGGAGATCTTATTGTGTATTGTGTACTGTCTCTCGGTATTTGAAGCACACGTGAATAATTATTAGTGCTCGTGACTGTGGGTCGATTCCACAGTGGTGTTCGTTTGTTAGCTTCCCAACCAACCACACTTGTAAGGCTTCATTATTTTCCAAAAGCTGAGTATCCACATTCACAAATCTATCCAACAGTTAGATAATGATGATCATTGCATAGTTTACTCACCAAATTCATTAAATAATTCACCCATAAGTCATTTACACGGCTAAGATTCTTTCGTTTGCGTGCTTACAAACCAAAACAAACCACTGTGGAATCAACCTTGTACACCTGTTGAAAATAATTAGCAGCAGCGATGGGCAACTACCATAAAAATACTGTATTAACAAGCTCTAGTAGTCTAATGAACTAATATAATGAATATCTCTGTGATTATAATACTAATGTTCATAATAATATACAGTATACACAGTGATATACATTTTTATTACATAAGTAACAGCTTGTGTATTTGCCTAAATGAAGATATTATCCATGTCCTATATTATCTCACATGAGGGTTTAGGGACCAAAGGCTGGGTCACTTAAGCTAGATGATTTAAGGACCCTGTGATCGTGTATGAATATTGGAGGCTTCTGATTCCTTCTGACTATGCCATGAAACAAGCTCCTTCCATATAGCTGTGTGTGTTTCGTGGCAATATTTGAAGGACTCATTTATCTCCAATTTTCTGACTACATCACAGGGTCCCTTAATGGAGCATCCTACCCATTCCAAGTTGTGAGGTGTTTATCTAACATCAGTTCTTGTTTCAGGATCTAAGCACAAGGACAAGAGGACAAATCACCCATATTTGTGACTGGATGTGAATGAATGGCCTGATGATTCCATTGATCCCCACAACATTGTACATTATTTCATCAACATTCTGGGTTGATTCCATAGTGGTATTGGTTTGTTAGCTTCCCAACCAACCACACTTGTAAGGCTTCATTATTTTCCAAAAGTTGAGTATCCACATTCACAAAATCTATCCAACAGTTAGATAATGATGATCACTGTATAGTTTACTCACCAAATCATTAAATAATTCACCCAGAAGTTATTTACATGGCTAACATTCTTTCGTTTGCGTGCTTACAAACCAATACCAACCACTATGGAATTGACACTTTATCTCCTACCTTCACCACCTCCTTCATTAGTAAGGCTGACAAGATGTACATTTCTTAGTATTACATATTAAAATATATTTTAGTTTGAATTTTTTTATTCATTTATGTGCTAAAAATAGAAGTAAATATTGTTCTTGTAATTAACTTCAATGGGCTGGAAACTCAGTTCAGAAAAATTAAACACATGAATAACAAAAATAGAAAATAATAAACACCACTACAGTACTGTACTGTATATTGCAATACTGGGAATTTTCTTGGTAAGGTGAGGGCTTTCCATGTAAATAGTACATTTGTTAAACACAAGCTAGTCCAATGTTAAAAATGTCAAAGTATTGATAATCACTAAACAAAGATTATTAGTAAGTGACTTGCCAATATGGCCTCGGAAAATTACTACTTGCCGGATAAGGACTTGAGTAATGATGCATTTGATGATACGGCCTCAGAAACTAACACAGAAGAGTTTGAAGACAGCTATTTGTCTGATCAAGAATTACCAAGTAAATTGTACGTAAGTATGAACTCAGAAACTATTAGAGGAGAGTCTGAAAATTGTTACATGCCTCACAAAGGATTAAATAGTGATTTACATGTCAATACAGACTCAGAAACAAGTACTGAAGAAAAAGAATTTAAGTGCTTGGAATGTGATAAGGTGTTTCATCTAAAAGGTAATCTTAAAAGGCATGCTACAGTTCACACGGGAATAAAGGAGTTTAAATGTACAGAATGTGGCCAATTATTTACTCAAAAAGGAAGTCTTACAAGGCATATATTACTGCACACAAGAGTGAAGATGTTCGAGTGCTCAGAATGTGGTAAAGTATTCAGTGAAAAAAGATACCTTAGATTACACTCACTAGTTCACAGAGAGAGCACAAAAAGAAGAAAGTTTGAGTGTCTGGAATGTGGAAAGTTATATAATCAAAAGAGCAGCCTCACTAGCCACTCTTTAATTCATGCAGGAGTAAAACCATTTGAGTGTTTAGAATGTGGCAAGTTATTTACTCTGAAAAGTAACCTCACACAACATTCTGCCATTCACAGAGGAGTTAAGAAGTTTGAGTGTTTAGATTGTGGTAAAAGATTTAGTGAGAAAGGGAATCTCACCAGACACTCATCAGTTCACACAGGAGTAAAGAAATATGAATGTTTGGAATGTTCTAAACAATTTACTCAGAAAGGCAGTCTCAAAATGCATGCAGCAGTTCACACAGGTATTAAACCATTTAATTGTCATGACTGTGGTAGATCATTCTCTCAAAAAGGTCACCTTGCCAGGCACATAACAGCACTACATTGTGCTTCTTAATATTCATCAGATGAGATCCTTTCTTTGAGATTTTGATAAAAAAAATGTGGGACATATTGGCATCCATTGACATTACATCTCATAGCCATTACTGTTCACTCATAAGAATATCATATTCCACTGTACAAGCATTCTTGTTGTGTATATAATTAGTCAAAGTTTTTACAATTTATCTTTACCTGTGTCTTTTTCAGTTTAATTAACTACTTACTGTATTGTACTGATATAAAATAAAGGTATGGATAATAGTTACAAAATGTGAATATTTCTGAAGAGGTCAGTCCTTACCAGCATATTATGTACACAGTAATAATAAGTAATGAATATTTATATCACAGTTATCTGAAAACATATAACTGGAAATAAAGTCAGTAAGGCATATGCTTAGTGCAGTTCCTTATTAAATTTTGATCTTTATAAATACTGTAATACCATTTTTGGATTTATATTTTTGGCATCAACAGCTCTCTCTACTTCATAACACAACCATTCAATTTCTATTATAGACACTCTTGGTAATCCATTAAAAGAAAGGGGCGTATGCAAGAACATTCACGAGTATACGATGGCGTGGTACTGATAAGATGGCTATGCTGTTTTTCTATGGAGTCATCGTACTGGTATAACACCGTCGTATGCACCACGCATGTTCTTGCATATGGCCCATAATGCGATGCAAAGGTAAAGAGAGGAGTAAGAGCCAAACAGGAATGATTTTTGTTGTGAATTTATGAGAAAAAAAAATTTGGACAAGTAAACAGGGATGAATATTTGGAGAAAAGTGAAATATTGAAAGAGGAACCACTATTACTTTTGTTAATTTGGTCCTGTTTTCTGATATACAGTACTTTGGAGGAATCAAGGCACTCTAATGTACAGTTGGCCACAGGAATTCTTACATAGGCTATATGGAAAGAGATTACAAAACAACAAACCTAATAATAATAATGTTGTTGTATGAAAGTTACATAGTATTACATTACAAAACAAACCTAATAATAATGTTGTATTGTAGTGTCTTACATTACAAACAGCAAACCTAATAATAATTATAATGTTGTACTGCAGTTACATAGGCTTACATTGCAAAACAACAAATCTAATAATAATAATGTTGTATTTCAGTTACATAGTCTTACATTACAAAACAAAAAGGATATGATGAATATTAATTACAGACTGTGTGATTGTGTACTGAAATTGGAGGCTTCTGATTCCTCCTATCTATGCCAAGATACAAGTATACTCCTTCCATATAGGTGTGTGTGTTTAGTGGCTGTATTTGGAGGACTCCTTTACCTCCAATTTTCAAAGTACATTACAGGGCTTTAGTAATTATGTATTTTGTATTTATTTTGACCTCACCTTCCACTGTAATGACGTATTTTGACCTAATTTTCCACTGTAATGACATATTTTGTTTATTTTGACCTCACCTTCCACTTTAATTATGTATTTTGACCTCATTTTCCACCGTAACTACATATTTAGACCTCACCCACTGTAATTACATATTTTGACCTCATCTTCCACTGTAATACCATATTTTGTGTTTGTATTGACCTCGTCTTCTACTACAATTTATGGCTAAGTCACGGGAATTTGTCACGGTCACTTTATGATAGTTTACACCGGTTATATCCCGGTAGTTAGCCCAGGTTAGGTCCCGGTAGTCTGCTGTGGTCTAGGTTTGGTTAGGTAAGGTCAGACGAATTGCCAAATCTCCGAGAAACACCATAGATGAAAAGTGTCTTATTTCCACTTAAATTTATATTCACTGTAATGATATGTACTACTACACTTACTTTTTCCACTTAGCAGACTGTTGGCAGGCACTAGGGAAGGATAACAAGTAAAAAAAAAAAAAAAAAAAAAACACCAAATGATGAAATAATAATCGCCATTGGTAATCAGAGCGTGGCGACTTGCACGCCTCAAAACAAACGACCATAACCAGGGTAAACATTAACACATTTTCAACGGTGCATTTCAACTTCAGTCCGAGCCTTACCCCTGTATTTCACAAAAGAAGTAAAGTTCACTCTTAAAGTTGCAGGAGCCGGGCATAATTAAAACAACAGGTAACCTAGAATTACTGTATATTTATATATATATTCATAATTTGTAACCTCAGATGCGAGACCCTTACAAACCTGCCAATAAACAACTTTTCACATGTTAACATTAAGGAAAAATATATAGTATCTACACAATGTCACTGTCTAATCTCTGACGCACTACACACCTGCCCTCTGCCTTTTCATTTCACAACTTTCAAATTTAGGATTAGTTCTATACATACATCAAATTTACACCATGATAATTTTTAATAAACCTGTACAACGAGACCGCTGAACAAATAGAAAAAGAAAAAACAAGTAATATATTGGCGAAATGGTAGTAATGAGTCATTATTTTATGCTGTCAGACATTGAAACTTTGTGACAAGCTGACCGAGAAGTTTAGGCTACACCGGCCATGATTCCAGGCGACATTATGATCACAGTAGTTTGTAGGACAGTGGACATGTATAGGTTACAGCTGAGGACTTCTTCGTATCAGACAGTATAGGTGTTGTTAGGGTGGAATGATTAAGCTACTTCTTCGAGGCAAAGTTCTCTTCGTCGCTCAATTACTATTGCAGTATTTTGCAATGTGAATTTAGCGACGAAGAGCTTTTTCCTCGAAGAAGTTTAGTCATACGACCCTTTGTTCCTCCCCCCCTCCCCCACCCACCCCATAATTAGATCAGCTCGACTTACTGCACAGAAACTTTCATTAGTGACAGGGAATGAAAACCTCGCAGCAGCAAAAGTCGATGCCGCTTGGATTCATAACACAGAGGGAATATTGAATTAACAACAAATATTGCCCCAAGCGGAAAAGTAGCCAACTGTAAGAGGCCGGGCACCTGCAGCCACTACACACATGATTAAATAAATTAGTCCATATTGAAAACAGGAGAATATTATACAGAGTGGGCGGGATGCTGAACTGGAATATTTAGGGAAAGAGTGGGCGGGATGCTGAACACTAGAAAATATTATATAGAGAGAGTGGGCGGCATTCTGAAAACTGGAGAATATACAGGATTAAAGTTCTATTACATTCCAAAACAACTGTTTGTATAATTAATGTTTCTGAAGCACAACCATATAGCCTATATAATTAGTATTAATTACATATACGGGCTACAATTATCCATCCATATTTTGGTGATTACTAATAAGAACTTGCCAATAGTAATCATCTTTCCACCTGTACTTGAAAAATCTTAAGTACAATTTAATTATCAGATAAATAAGAAATGTTTACTTTATGAAGGCCTGGTGGTGTGTCAGGCTGCAGGCGACCCAACCAGTGCTGTGCAGGTTGTCTTAATTAAGGGGGTAATAAACTTTTGATTCCTCCAAAATATATCAGGAAACAGAACCAATGAGTAAATATATTGGTATCCTGTTGCTTGGAATAATTTGGAGGAATATAATTATACTCCTTTAATTATATACTGTGTGCTGTGCTGACTGTATATGGTAAGCTGTTTGTTTTTCAATAGTTATATTTGCCACTTTATATATTCATCAGTCTTTATTACCGTCTATGCTATCTATCACAATAAGAAAGTACAGTACAACTATAACTATATAATAATAATAATAATCAATTGGAGTATGTATGATGGTGTAACTTGTGGCTTGATAATTATGAAGTCTTTGATCACAATAACAGTAACAATTAACCTGGCTTAAAAACATGCTCTGCTTCATTTATTTATTGATTTATTTATCTATATATTCTCCACTTATGGGGTCATTTACAAGCATACAATTAAGGGGAGAACCTCTTTTTGATAATATATTGGAGGGTTGAAATGGGAGGTTACCAATTCCTGCAAACTATTTCATACAACAACATCATCCCACCTCACTATAAACGAGAGAGAGATCTGTTTTGTTGTAGTGTTTAGAGGACTACGTTGACCTTAAGTGGAGATTATCTTGTTGGTAAATTGAAAGGCTACTGATTCCTCCTAACCATGCCAGAAAACACACGCCTTCATTGGTACTAATTAGAGGGGATCTGTTTCGTGGCATAGATTGGAGGAATCAGAGACCTTCCAATTCACCAACAAGAGACCCGACCCCTTCAAAGAAACGGCCCCTTCAGAGAAACGACCCCTTAAAAGAAACTACCCCCTCCCTCTCTCTCTCTAGGTATTGTGATCTGTGCACAAGGTGAATATATGAAGACACAAATATCTATATAAACATTATGTATATATATGTGTTAATAATATAATAACATAGCTTTTCTCTATACACATTCAGGTCGTGGTGTTATGGAATAGGATAAATTCATTCAGATATATTTTGTGAATTTTGCTGCTGTGGTTTATGAAAGTAGAATGATCGTATAATCTAATATTCCTAAATCTGATCACGCATTATTATTATTATCATTATTATTATTATTATTATTTCGAGTATTCCTAAATTATATCACGCATTATTTTTATTATTATTATATTATTATTATTATTATTATTATTATCATTATTATTTCTAGTATTCCTAGATTTTATCACGCATTATTATTATTATTATTATTATTATTATTTGTATTATTATTATTTCGAGTATTCTTAGATTTTATCACGCATCATCATCATTATTATTATCATTATTTTAATTTTATATTCCATTACAATATAGACATGGAAAAGTATTGTAATATCCAAGTTTGCATTTTTCCTTATATCTTTTTTTATAACAGCAGCTCGAAATTATTATTACGCTTATTGATTTCCATAAGGGGGTAGTACAGTGTTGGTAAATCTGGAGCAACTGATTCCTCTAAACCAACAACAGGCTATCATTATTTTGTGTCCATTTGTTTTCGGGTATACAGTACTTTGTGGGAACCAAGGCGATCTCTAATGTACCAAAAATATACTACCCCTCTTCATACAACCACAACCACACGACTGGCTGTATGTATGTATGTATGTATGTATGGTTGTATGTATATATTAGGGTGACGTCGTCCAGCCTTCAAAACCAAATCCAAACCCACCACGAGGCTCAGCAATGGGTGTTTGTTTACTTAAGGACCCTGTGATCGTGTATGAAAATTAGAGGCTTCTGATTCCTCCTGACTAGGCCACGAAACAAGCTCCTTCTATATAAGTGTGTGTGTGTGTGTGTGTGTCTCGTGGCAATATTTGAAGGACTCGTTTATCTCCAATTCTCTGACTACATCACAGGGTCCCTTAATTGTTCATGAAGGCTGTAGGGATGACACTTGGGGCCCCCTGACTGACTCACTCCAGCCTCTATACCTACTTACCATGGACCAGCCACGGGAGCGATGTCATAACCAGCTTCACCACCACTGCAAAACACAAAAAAACATTAAAGCCTGAATCAATTTTAAGTCATAGCCAACCTCACCACCACTGCAAAACACATGACATTAAAGCCTGAATCAACTTTAATTAAGTCATCGTCAACCTCATCACCACTGCAAAACACAAAACATTAAAGCCTGAATCATCACTTAATTTTCAAAACTTTAAATCATAGCCAACCTCACCACCACTGCAAAACACAAGACATTAAAGCATGAATCATCACCTAATTCACTTTAATATTTGACACTTATTTCACTTTAAGTCATAGCTTCATCACCACTGCAAAACACGAGACATTAAAGCATGAATCATCACTTAGTTCACTTTAAGGGGAGATTCTCTTGTTGGTGAATTGGAAGGTCTCTAATTCCTCCAAACTCTGCCACGAAACAGATCCTCTCATAGTACCAATGAGGGCGTGTGGTTTCTGGCATGGTTAGGAGGAATCAGTAGCCTTTCAATTTACCAAGAGAATCTCCCCTTAATTAACATTCACTTTGACACTTGAATCTTCAGTTAGTTGACATTCATTTTGACACTTGAATCTTCACTTAATTCACTTTGACATTCACTTTGACATTTAGAGCACTGGGCAGAAATTACATTGTGTTAACATCACTTATGACTGTCACAAAATAAGGCATAAATACTTTTTACTAATGTATAAGGAAATGTGGACCTTAAATAGAAAGCTAGATAATTTTATATGATGCTAAATTTAACCACTTCCGGGTTATCAGAAAAAAAAGGGACCCTGTGATGTAGTAGTAAAATTGGAGGTAAATAAGTCCTTCAAATATTGCCACGAAACACACACACATCTACAGTATATAGAAGGAGCTTGTTTCGTGGCATGGTCAGGAGGAATCAGAAGCCACCAATTCTCATACACGATCACAGGGTCCTTAAATGAAGTGAGGAGTGAGTTAAATATATTATAATTTATGATGTGTTTATATCAGTGCATGTGAGTTGTAATGATGTTATTAAAATGGTGAAAGGTGTGGAGTAGTTCAATAAATAATTTAGTGATAATAATAAAGTGATAAAATATAAGATAAATATGCAGACAAACATAATACTGTAATGTTTAATGTGACATGAGACACACACACACACACAGACAGGTACACACACACACACACACACACACACACACACACACACAGACACACACACACACAGGTACACACACACACACACACAGACACAGACAGGTACACACACACATACAGACAGGTACACACACACACACACACACACAGATAGATAGACAGGTACACACACACACACACACACAGACAGACAGACAGGTACACACACACACAGAGAGAGAGAGAGAGAGAGAGAGAGAGAGAGAGAGAGAGAGAGAGAGAAGGTGATCATGCCATAAGTAAGTGAATTAAAAGTAAATAATATGTTAAATTGGTGGTTTACTGATTCTTATAAAGTATGCCACAAAACAGATCCCCTATTGGTAACTTGGATGTCACTTGTTTCCTGGCATAGTTTGGAGTAATCAGTAAAAAAAAGGAAATTCTCTGGTTGGCAAATTGGAAGGGTGGACCAATTCCTCCTAACTATACAACCAGTAAACAGATGCCCCCTCAATGGTACTAATAGGGGGTCTGTATGATTCTGTTTCTTGGCATAGTTTGGAGGAATTAGAGGCCTTCCAATTCACCAACAAAAGAATCGTCACTTAAGGGGGAAATTTTGTGTTGGTAAATCTGGAGCAAATTAATCCTTCAAAATATTCCAAGCAACAGAACACCATTATTTTTGTCCATATAGTCCTGTTTCCTGGCATACTTTGGAGGAATCATGGCACTCCAATGTAACAAAAACGAATTACCACCTTAATTAATGGACCCTGTGATCATGTACGGGAATTGGAGGCTTCTGATTCCTCCTGACTATGCCACGCAACAAGCTCCTTCCATATAAGTGATGTTTCGTGAGAATAATATAAGGACTCATTTACCTCCATTTTTCCTGACTACATCACAGGGTCAATTAATTAAGGGACCCAGTTGTGATGTAGTCAGAAAATTGGAGATAAACGAGTCCTTCAAATATTGCCACGAAACACACACACACACACACACACACACACACCTATATGGAAGGAGCTTGTTTCGAGGCATGGTCAGGAGGAATCAGAAGCCTCCAGTTACCGTAAACAATCACAGGGTCACTTAATTAACATGGAGATACACAAATACACATATGATATTTCAAACCAGGGTATACATGCGAGTGTGATTTCCTTACTGACGTGGTGGAGTTCCGGGTTTTCAATTATTCTCTGACGTGATGGGGCTGCTGTAGGGAAGGACATGGAAAGGCAAAGACGAGGATGAAGAGGAGAAAGAGGACGAGGAGAAAGAGGATGAGGAGAAGGAGAAAGGTGACGAGGAGAAAGAGGATGAGGAGAAAGAGGATGAGGAGGAGGAGAAGGGGAAAGAGAAGGAGGATGAGGATGAAGAAGAGGAGGAGGAGGAGGAGGAGGAGAAGGAGAAAGGTGAGGAGAAGGAGGAGGATAACAGGAGGAGGAGGAGAAGGAGAAAGGTGAGGAGAAGAATAAGGATAAAGAAGAGGAGGAGGAGGAGAAAGAGAAGGAGGATAATGATGAGGAGGAGGATAAGGAGGAGGAGAAGGAGAAAGGTCAGGATAAGGAGGATGAGGATGAGGAGGAGAAGGAGGAAAGTAGGTTGGGGGCAGAAGGATGAGGATGAGAAGGAGCAAGAAAAAGATGAGGAAAGTGAGTTGGGCAGAGAGAGAGAGAGAGAGAGAGAGAGAGAGAGAGAGAGAGAGAGAGAGAGAGAGACAGGCCACGAACGAGAAGGAGAGTTGGGTTTAAGGTCAGCATGCACCAACACAGTTTATATTCACAACACACATATAAACTGGCTAAGCACAAGAGTCGTATACAGCCAGAGTCGTATACATATAAGTCGTATACATATAAGAGTCGTATGTATGTACACTCGAAAAAAATAAAAAATAAATATATATATACATACATATATATTATAATTTTAGGGGTAGGTAGTTCAGTGTTGGTAAATCTGGAGCAAATGATTCCTCCAAACTATTCCAAGCAACAGGCCAGCCACCATTATTATTATTATATTGGTTCATCCGGTCCTGTTTCCTGGTATACTTTGGATGAAACAATACCCTTTAAATTAATGTACCAAATGTGAATAATACCCTTAGTAAGTTATTATATGCTGTCCCCCCCCCCCTCTTCCTCCCTTTCCTTCCTAATATTATGATAACATATAAACGAACCAATTAATTAACTAAAGTAGGTCACAATTAGAGATTAACAAAATTATCGTCTATTGTGCTATATGTTATCGTGAAAAAGGGGGGGGGGAGTATTATTATTATTATTATTATTATTATTATTATTATTATTATTATTATTATTATTTTTATTTTCATTATTACCATTATTATTATTATTATTATTATTATTATTATCATTACCATTATTATTATTATTATTATTATTACTACTATTATTACTACTATTATTATTATTATTAGTATTATTATTACTATTATTATTACTATTATTATTAGTATTATTATTATTATTATTATTTCTTTATTTTTTTCGAGTGTACTTCTACAGTGATTTTTTTTTTTATATATATATATATATAATTTACATGTAGTTTTAACTCAATGTTTATCTTTGCTTTCTAAGTGGTTTACTGTATATACTTTTATTATCTACACCTACAGTTAATTAAATAATAAATTAAGGAGATAGTACATATTTGGAACATTGGAGCACCTTGATTCCTCCAAAGTACATATGTCAGTCAGGAAACAAGATCAGATTAGCAAAAATAATGGTGGCCTGTTGTTGCTTGGAATAGTTTGGAGGAATCAGTTGCTCCAAATTTACCAACAGTGTACTCCCCACTTTTAATTGTGCTTGCAGAGTGATACTAAAAAATAATTTACTACAACAACTGAATCAATGTTTATAAGTGATATTGTACAGTTAGTTAGCTGAAGAAAAATAATATTATCCGAGGTGTGGCAGGTTTAGGTAGGCTGGGGACACTTTGGGTTGATTCCACAGTGGTTGGTATTGGTTTGTAAGCACGCAAACGAAAGAATGTTAGCCTTGTTAATGACTTATGGTTGAATTATTTAATGAATTTGGTGAATAAACTATACAGTGATTATTATTATTATTATTATTATCATTACTGGTATTATTATTATTATTATTATTATTATTATTTTTATTTTTATTATTATTATTGACTTATGTGTGAATTATTTAATGAATTATTATCTAACTGTTGGACAGATTTTGTGAATGTGGATACTCAGCTTTTGGAAAATAATGAAGCCTTACAAGTGTGGTTGGTTAGGAAGCTTACAAACCAATATGACTGTGGAATCAACACTTAACATGATAATAGTAAAAATTATTCTATTCAATTCATAACCAATAACAATATATTACTCATATTAAAGAATACATTAATCCATCAATAACAATGTATTACTCATATTAAAGAATACATTAATTCCCTTAAAACAATGTATTACCAATATTAAAATACAGTAGGCCTATACATTAATTGAGAACAGTATTGCCAGATATGTGTGTCCCCAACCCTACACCTGTCTGGCTACATTAGGTACCAGTAATGTTTTTATATGGACTAATTAATTACAGTATAAATTAAAGACTACAGAGCAATGATACACACTACAACTATAAATTTTTCTGTATGCAACAAAATACTTAATTAAGGGACCCTGTGTTGTAGTCAGATAATTGGAGATAAATGAGTCCTTCAAATATTGCCACGAAACACACACACCTATATGGAAGGAGCTTGTTTCGTGGCATGGTCAGGAGGAATCAGAAGCCTCCAATTATCAAACACGACCACAGGGTCCTTAAGGGATCCTATGATTGTGTATGAGACTTGGAGGCTTCTGATTCCTCCTGATTATGCCACTAAACAAGCTCCTATAGTATAAGCGTGTTTCGTGGCAATGTTTGAAGGACTAACTAACCTCCAATTTTCTGACTATATCACGGGGTCCCTTAAGGGGGGAATCTCATTATGGTAATTTAGAGTGCTCCAAATTCCTCCAAAGTGAGCCATAAAACAGGGCCAGATGATATAAACAATGGTGGCCTGTTGTTTGGAATAGTTTAGAGGAATCGGTTGCTCAAGATTTACCAACACCGTACTTCCTCCTTCAAGTTTAATTTAAAAAAAAATACTAACTTATATTCAGTGTTGAAGTTGGACTTGTCGGTGCCAAAGCCGGCCTTCTGATCAGTTGGCCTGACAGAGAGAACCTTAGCTGAGTCAGTAACACGTGGTCCCTTCCTGTGTTTGTACCACCAATACTCAAAGGCCAGGGTGACACAAGCCAGACCAATACCCACAAAGATGACAATAAACACACCACCTGCAACACACACACACAGGTATAGAAAAACAAAAACAAAAAAACAAAACATGTGGTCATCAACTTGGGTACCATACATAATGTCAACTATGCATGCTTGGATTTGTATTTACTTTCATTATTATTATTATTATTATTATTATTATTATTGCAAAGTTGGAAAAGATGTATATATCATTATTATTAATATTTTTATCATTATCATCATCATTATTATTATTATTACTATCATATCTATCTTTATTATTATCATATTTATCATTATTAACATCACTCCCTTCTTTACGTACCAATATTCTCAATGCTGATACCGTCACTTTGGTCGTCATCCTTCTCACAAACTTTCTTCTCTGGGTTTTGATTCCACCATCTCTCCTTCAGGGTTTCCAGTTTACGTTGATTGAGGAGCTTCAGGATACTGCAGAAGGGGACCATAACAACGATGATAATATTATTTTACCGGACAGGCCCCCAATAATTCCTTGATAAACACATCATATTTTTTTTTTTTTTTTTTTTATATACAGTAAAATTATTAATGATAGAAGTGTTCACGGTATAACACAGAACAACAGAACAGAATAGAACATAACACTCAATCAGTAGAACATAACATATAGAGTAGATAATAGAACTGTTCACGGTATAACACAGAACAACAGAACAGAATAGAACATAACACTCAATCAGTAGAATAGAACTGTTCATGGTATAACATAGAACACAACACAGTAGAACACTCAATCAGTAGAACATAACACAGAGTAGATAATAAAACTGTTCACGGGATAACACAGAACAGATCACAATAGAACATAACACTCAATCAGTAGAACATAACACACAGAGTAGATAATAGAACTGTTCACGGTATAACACAGAACAGATCACAATAGAACATAACACTCAATCAGTAGAACATAATACACAGAGTAGATAATAGAACTGTTCACGGTATAACACAGAAGACAACACAATAGAACATAACACTCAATCAGTAGAACATAACACACAGAGTAGATAATAGAACTGTTCACGGTATAACACAGAACAGATCACAATAGAACACTCAATCAGTAGAACATAACACACAGAGTAGATAATAGAACTGTTCACGGTATAACACAGAACACAACACAATAGAACACAACACATGGAGTAGATAATAGAACTGTTCACGGTATAACACAGAACAGATCACAATAGAACGAACACTCAAGCAGCAGAACATAACACCCAACTGAGTCACTATAAATAATTAGAATGTTGTTTATAGTGCTTTTTAGACATGCATAGTGTGTGTGTGTTTGGTAAAGTTGGACACAGGAATTGGTGGTACATCCCAGGTGAAAGATACTTGTCCCATTTGAGTAACTTATTGTCTATTATCAGGTACTTGCTTTTTATTACCATCCTCAATACTGACTTCTGCCCCTGGTGTCTCCTATTTGGCACTAAGGAACTTGATATTGGGAGAAATTGACCATCTTTCACTTGGGCTGTACCACGAATTCATGTGTCCAATTGTACATGGGTGGTATTGGAAAGTTACCCCTCCTGCTTCTTACCTTGTTTCAGAAATAATAATAATAAAAAACTAATAAAAATGATAAGAACAATAATAACAATAATAATTATAATAACAATAATAATAATAATAATAATAATAAGAATAAACGTAATAATAATGATAATAATAACAATAATAATAACAATCAAATCAACACACACATAACCTCCTCTGTAGCCTTCCTCTTCTCCTCCTGTACCTAATATTGAGTAAGCAGAGTATAACCACACAATGACTCACAATATCACACCCACTGCAGTTCCAAGGTAAATAATATAATCGGTGCACTGGAGTTGGTGGATTGAAGTGGAATGAAACGTTTACCTCCTCCTACTACTACTACTACTACTGCGACAACGACAACTACGACTACGACTACTATTATTATTATTATTACTATTACTGGACTGAGGTGGAATGAAACGCTTACCTACTGTGACTGACTATAACGAAGGACTTACTACTACTACTACTACTACTACTACTACTGGACTGAGGTGGAATGAAACGCTTAACTACTGTGATTGACTTACTCCCCTCACTATAACCAAGGGATTACTGATACTACTACTACTACTACTACTGATGGTGGTAGTGGTGGTGGTGTGGGGAGGGGGGTGGGGGGTATCTGAGGAAAGGTATACACAAAGGGAAAGAGGGGAATAAGACAAGGGTGGAAGGGGGCTGAGGAAAGGGGAGGGAAGATTAAGAAAGACAAGAAGGAGGGAAGACAAGAAGGAGGGGAGGGGGGAATGAGAAAAGGAGGGGGCTGGGCTGGGGAAAGGTAGAGACAAGGAGGAGGGGAGGGGGGATGAGAAAAGGAAGGGGCTGGGCTGGGGAAAGGTAGAGACAAGAGGGAGGGGAGGGGGGAATGAGAAAAGGAGGGGGCTGGGCTGGGGAAAGGTAGAGATAAGGAGGAGGGGAGGGGGGATGAGAAAAGGAGGGGGATGGGCTGGGGAAAGGTAGACACAAGGAGGAGGGGAGGGGGGATGAGAAAAGGAGGGGGCTGGGCTGGGCTGGGGAAAGGTAGAGATAAGGAGGAGGGGAGGGGGGGGATGAGAAAAGGAGGGGGCTGGGCTGGGGAAAGGGGATGAGAAAAGGAAGGGGGCTGCATGGGCTGGGGATAGGGGAGGGGGGATGGCAAAAGGAGGGGAGGCTGGGGAAAGGTCAAGATAAAGGATAGGGAAGGGGGGGGGATGACAAAAAGAGGGGAGGGGGGGTATAGATAAAGGAGAGGAGAGGGGGGCTGATAAAAGGAGGGTATAGATAAAGGAGAGGAGAGGGGGACTGATAAAAGAAGGGTATAAATAAAGGAGAGGAGAGGGGCCCTGATAAAAGGAGGGTATAGATAAAGGAGAGGGGAGGGGGGCTGATAAAAGGAGGGTATAAATAAAGGAGAGGAGAGGGGGACTGATAAAAGGAGGGTATAGATAAAGGAGAGGAGAGGGGGGATGATAAAAGGAGGGTATAGATAAAGGAGAGGAGAGAGGGGCTGATAAAAGGAGAGGGGAGGGGGGCTGATAAAAGGAGGGTATAAATAAAGGAGAGGAGAGGGGCCCTGATAAAAGGAGGGTATACATAAAATCGAGGTGAGTGAGTCTGGGATAAAGACCAACTCACGCATCATTAAACTGGTCCTTGAGTGGGGAGCCCTGTTGGACGGCGATAGCGTAGGGTTTGCGTGAAAACTCCTCACCCACGATTTGCAGGTCACAATTGGTCAGCACCAGGTACCGGATGTCTGTGGCGTCACCTGGGGGCCGGTGGGGGGTCAGCACAGGTCACAACACAACACAACACAACACAGAACGTATCAGTGGGGGGTCAGCACGCGTCACAACACAACACAACACAACACAACACAGAACGTATCAGTTTTATTATTAAGGGGAAATAATTCTCGTGTTGCCAAATTCAAAGGCTAATAATTTTTTTCTTACTATGTCAGAAAACAGACTCCCTCAGTTATGGTACTTATAGGGGATCTGTTTCGTGGTAAAGTTTGGAGGAATCAGAGACCTTCCAATTCACCAAAAAAAAAAAAAAAAAAAAAAAAAAAAAAAATTCGTGGCATAGTTTGAAAGAATCAGAGACCTTCCAATTCGCAAAAAAAAAAAAAAAAAAAAAAAAAAAAATCGTGGCATAGTTTGAAAGAATCAGAGACCTTCCAATTCACAAAAAAAAAAAAAAAAAAAAAAAAAAAAAAAATCGTGGTATAGAGACCTTCCAATTCACCAACAAATTTTCATGGCATAGTTTGGAGGCATCAAAAAAGACCTTCCAAAATAATCTCCCCTTAAGGCCTCTGTGTTTGTGTATGAAAATTGGAGGCTTCTTCTGATTCCTTCTGACTATGCCACGAAACAAGCTCCTTCCATATAGGTGGTGTTTCGTGGCAATATTTGAAGGGACTTTTTTTACCTCAAATTTTCTGACCACAACACAGGGTCCCTTAAATAATCATGATGGTTGGCGAATCACACAAGCACGTAATAGTAAGAGTAAGTAGTAAACGAATGAAATAATAATAATAATAATAATCGCTTCGGGGAAAAAAAATCCGGAATGTCATTGGGGAGATTATAATGGATAGATTAATTATTGTACAGTCGTGATCTAGATTATGTATCCAGGCTTGTTTCGAATTGCCTGATCGAGTATTAAGCGAACTCAAGCAAATATGAAACAGGATAAGTGTTGTAATTGGTTCGCTAGTATGTCAAATGATTCGGAACTTCAACAAGACCTGGATACAAATATGAAACAGGATAAGTGTTGTAATTGGTTCACTAGTATGTCAAATGATTCGAAACTTCAACAAGACCTGGATATAAATATGAAACAGGATAAGTGTTGTAATTAATTCACTAGCATGTCAAATGATTCGAAACGTCAACAAGACCTGGATACAAATATGAAACAGGATAGGTGTTGTAATTAATTCATTAGCATGTCAAATGATTCGAAACTTCAACAAGACCTGGATACAAATATGAAACAGGATAAGTGTTGTAATTGGTTCACTAGCATGTCAAATGATTCGAAACATCAACAAGACCTGGATACAAATATGAAACAGGATAAGTGTTGTAATTGGTTCACTAGTATGTCAAATGATTCGAATCTTCAACAAGACCTGGATACAAATATGAGACAGGATAAGTGTTGTAATTGGTTCACTAGTATGTCAAATGATTCGAAACATCAACAAGACCTGGATACAAATATGAAACAGGATAAGTGTTGTAATTGGTTCACTAGTATGTCAAATGGTTCGAAACATCAACAAGACCTGGATACAAATATGAAACAGGATAAGTGTTGTAATTAATTCACTAGCATGTCAAATTATTCGAAACATCAACAAGACCTGGATACAAATATGAAACAGGATAAGTGTTGTAATTAATTCACTAGCATGTCAAATGATTCGAAACTTCAACAAGACCTGGATACAAATTATGGATTGCGAGGGTACAGTACAGTTGTAACTCTTTAGAATACAAACCCCAGCAGTAGGCTAGAGAAACTCACCAAGAAAATTAATATAGGTATGGAGATGAATACGTATGGAGATGAATACGTATGGAGATAAATACGAATGGAGATAAATACGTTTGGAGATAAATACGTATGGAGATGAATACGTATGGAGATAAATACGTTTGGAGATAAATACGTATGGAGATGAATACGTATGGAGATAAATACGTATGGAGATAAATACGAATGGAGATAAATACGTATGGAGATAAATACGTTTGGAGATAAATACGTATGGAGATAAATACGTATGGAGATAAATACGTATGGAGGTAAATACGAATGGAGATAAATATGCATGGAGATAACTAAACATGGGGACAAAAACTCTAATATGATGCAAGGGATTTTATGTGGGATTTTTTTTTTTTTTTTTTTTTTTTCAATTCCTCTCGCTGTCTCATTTTGACTTTTAAATGCAAGTTCGTCCGGAATAAAATAATGACTTACTGACTTATTGACTGACTGACTGACTGACTATTACAACTCTACTCTCCAGCTTTTCTCAACGGAACGAATTCTTATAACCACAACCAATAATAATAATAATAACAATAATAATAATAATAATAATAATAATAATAATAATAATAATAAAACACACTTTATATCTACCGAAAAAATATATACAACATGCTGGGGGCCAAAAAATTTCCCAAGTCACCAAACCCAGCAAAAAAAAAAAAAAAAAAAAAAAAAAAAAAAATGAGAGGTGTGATAAAAAATCCAAAACATATCATCATCATCTCGTCATGCTCAAAACTGTAGTCGCCTTTTTAACAAGTGGAGAAAATTGTACACGTCAAAACACTGCCATTCAAAAATACAGGTTGGGCATGCCACGTGCTCTGGTCACAAAAAATACATACAGAGCAAGATGAGTATATGTAAAAAAAAAAAAAAAAAAAAAAAAAAAAAAAAAAAATATATTAATCCACTCGTGATGAAAACAAACACGTCCACTTTTCTTGTAAGGCATTCCAAAAAACACATTTAGAGAAAACTGGCAAAACTTCTCGGAAAATGATGGATAAAATAAAAAAAAAACTTAATTAAGGGGATATATAGCACATAGTTTTGGGTGGTAAATCTGGAGCAAATGATTCCTCCAAACTATTCCAAGCAACAGGATACCATTATTTATCTTCATGTGGGTCTGTTTCCTGGCATACTTTGGAGGAATCAAGGCACTCCAATGTATCAAAATTATACCATCCGTTAAAAAGATGATGATATAATTTTAGTACCTTGGAGTTTCTTGATTCCTCCAAAGTATTCCTGGGAAACAAGACCAGATGAACAAATATACTGGTGTCCTGTTACTTGGAATGTCAGTTTGGAGGAATTAGTTGCTCCAGATATACCAGCAGCACTATACTACCCCCTTAAGGGACCCTGTGATGTAGTCAGGAAATTGGAGGCAAACGAGTCCTTCAAATATTGCCACGAAACACACACACCTATATGGAAGGAGCTTGTTTCGTGGCATAGTCAGGAGGAATCAGAAGCCTCCAATTCTCATACACGATCACAGAGTCTTTAAGAGGGAGATTCGTGTTGGTAAATTGGGGGATTACTGATTCCTTTAAACTATGCCAGGAAACAGGACCAGATTAGCAAAAAATAATGGTGGCCTGTTGCTTGGAATAGTTTGGAGGATACAGCAGTTGCTCCAGATTTACCAACACAAAACTTCCCCCTTTCTTTTGCCGTCCCTTTACTCACGCCCCCGACAGCTGGTCTTTGAGGGGAGAGCCTTTGGTGACGCCAATTGCAAAAGGCTTCCTGGAGAACTCGTCCCCCACTGACATCACATCACACGAGGTTAAGATGGCGTAGCGGATCTCTGTGGCTTCTCCTGTAGGGTCACGGTAATTGGACTCGAGTGACCTATACTACTCACAGCTTGATTGATTGATTGATTGATTGATTGATTTACTCTCTGTGCATCACCTTGTTTGAGTTTGTTTATCTACTCTTATTTCTTTTCTACCCACCTCTCTCTCTCTCTCTCTCTCTCTCTCTCTCTCTCTCTCTCTCTCTCTCTCTCTCTCTCCTCTACTCATGACTTTATACCTTTCCTACTCTTTCTTTTCTATCCACCACTCTCCTCTACTCATAATTACATACTCTTTCTACTTTTTCTTTTCTACCCATCATCCTCTGTACTATGTTTATGCCTTTCCTACTCTTTATTATTCCCCCCATCCACTCTATACTCTACCTTTCACAAATCGTTCACCTTCAGTTTACATCTTTCCTTCTTCATCTTACTGCACCTTGTTTCACTCACCAATGTAGGCAAATCCTTCGCTCGATGACGTTGACTTGCGAACTCTTTCAATGGCAGCTTGAATACCATCAGGTAGACCAGACTCCTGCATGGACTGCCACATCTTGGTATATTTGTCACTCACCGGGTAGTCCCACACAGCCAACTTGGCCCTCTCTACGTTACTCAGGGAATCGTTCAGTGACATGTCCTTCCAGATCCTGTTGAGTACAAGGGAATAGAATTGTTGATCTCTTCGTGTTGATAATTCCTGATATATTGGTTTTATATATATATATATGGATACAACAAAAGGCTGTCGTGTGATATGTGTAGTACCAACTGTATGTTTGTTTGTGTTAAGGTCATACTCTCTTGAAGGTAAATTGGACGACTCTCTCTCTCTCTCTCTCTCTCTCTCTCTCTCTCTCTCTCTCTCTCTCTCTCTCTCTCCTTACACATATAAACAAACCTAGCCAGTCAACTCACTCGTAGAACTTGTGCTCGATGTAGGCCATACGTTCGAAGTAAGTCATGGTGGAGGATCCGTTCATGGGTGCATACTGGACCTTATACTGGTTACTCAAGTCGTCTAGAGACTCGATGGGGGTGTCCAAACGCGACACTGTGGAGACGCAGAAGGTGGTGGGTGAGTCAGAGAGAAAGAGACCAGTGACCAACCAACACCATAAATCTTTACTATATTCATCTAGTGGTGCGACAAATGTGATGTACAGCCACAATCAAATATCCACCATCGACACTTTCCTTCCATCGTGGTAAATATCTTGGTAATAAAGAACAACACGTGTATGATTTTGCAGCACCTCATAAAAATAATTGAGGGGGTTGAGTTGATGTAAAGTGTTGTATGATTATATTTTGATATGATACTGATTTATTTGCATGATGGAAGGAAAGTATTGGTGGTTACTTTGATTGTGGATGTACAGTACCAAACACCTCAAAATTTCAATCAATAATTTGACAGCCTACATGAGATGAGACAGCAACTCCCATTTTTTTTTTTATTTTTTTTTTCAAAGTTAATGATTATATACTGAAACTGTGAAGCTGGCAACACTACAATGGAGAACATATAAATTTTGCCATAGATATCTTCAATGAGGTGCCCCGTTCCAGGTGTGTCTCTGTTTCATATGTGGGCAACTGTACCTGTGAGGAAGGCGGCCAAGTTGGCAGTGTAGGAAGCGATGATGATGAAGCCGAAGAGCCACCAAGTTGCCGCTACCAGTCTGCCGGAGAGATTCTTGGGCGCCTCACCACCACCCTACACACACACACATACAGGAGTGAGATATGGATTAAGGGGGATACTACAGTGTTGGAGGTATATCTGGAGCAACCGATTCCTGCAAACTATTCCAAGCAACAGGTCGCCGTTATTTTTGGCTAATCTGTTGTCGTTTAGTGGCATACTGTGGAGGAATAAAGGTGCTCTAATATTATACCAACACAGGGAATGGACTAATAATGGAGTACAAGGAATTGGTAAGTGATTGATATTTCTGTCTTAAAAACCCCACCTCCCATCCCTCATCATTTCAATTACTCCAGCTGTTCTCACCTGCCCTTCACTTCCCTTCCTGGCCTACCTGTGGAGTGAGGGAAGTCATACAGAACCAGAGACACTCCTTGAAGGTGAATTCTCTCTTCTCGTCATCATCCTTGTATTTATCCTTGTTGTTTTGGTAACTGTAAGGACTGTAGCGGTCGAAGATGTACAGCAACACACTAAAACAGGGAGAATGAGGAACAGATTACACTACTACACTAAGAATGGTGACAATATTATTTTCTATATATATATATATATATTCGGAGAAAATGGAGAGACTATTACACTAAGAATGGTGACAATCACATTATTTTGTATCGGGAATCACCGACGACGTAGGGTTGTTTAGTCGAAGATAAAGTTTAATATTACCATGCATCCTAACCATCTTACACATGTGTGTGAAGAGTTAAGACACCCTATCAACCCCCTAAGCTTTTGTTTACCTGGTGAAGCCGTAAGCGAAGAGGATGCACACCCACACCTCAGGCTCCAGCACAGTCAAGAACTTAAAGAGGGACGTGGGGACTTTAGGCTTCTTCATGAGGATAGTAATGCCCACCAGATCGTAGTAAGGTACAGTGAAGTCTACCACGTTCTCCCTCTCAGCCATCACAGACAGAGGAGCCAGGGCGATGTCTGCTCTCTAAGGGGAACAAGGTAATGAGGAGTAGCTGAATATATTGTAATGTGAGCTTTGTATAATGTGGGTGTGTGTGTATATATACTGTATGTGTGTGTGCGTGTGTGTGTGTGTGTGTGTGTGTGTGTGTGTGTGTACTTTTGTCACCCATTCCAGACTGAACAGGAAATTTATTGCCCACATAATTATGATTTTTAAGAAATGGCACTAACAGAGTCGAGATATGGATCACAAATAATATTTCTAAGTTTTAAGAGATATAAATATTTACAAAGAAATTGATAGAAAGCAGATTAAAGTATGCAAAAGGATTATTCAAAGTAAGTGTTATTTTCCCCTTCATAATTGAGAGTTTGTGGTGTTAAAACTAAAAATAGGTGTTGTTGTGCCTGTAAGTGTTTCAATCTGTGTAAAACCAAACAAACAAACAAACCTTTTCCATAAGTATACAAATGATTATTCAAAGTAAGTGTGATTTTCCACTTCATAAATAAGCGTTTGTGGTAAAAAAAAAAAAAAAAAAAAAAAAAAAAAAAAAAGGGGGTCGTGCCTGAAAAAAACCCACAAACCCACAAACCAACCTTTTCCATAAGTTCCAGGACCATGCCGTTCCATTCCTCTTTTTCGTTCATGTTGCCGAACTTGCCATCAGGGGCTTCATAAATCTCATACCTGTGTGTGTGTTATGGGGAATATTTTAATTAAGGGACCCCTGTGATGTAGTAAGAAAATTGGAGATAAATGAGTCCTTCAAATATTGCCACGAAACACACACACACACACACACACACATATATGGATGGAGCTTGTTTCGTGGCATGGTCAGGAGGAATCAGAAGCCTCCAATTTTCATACACGATCACAGGGTCCTTAATTAAGAGGGATTATAGTACAGGTTGTTGTTGTTGTTGTTATTGTTGTTGTTGGTAAATCTGGAGTAACTACTTTCTCCAAACTATTCCAAGCAACAACAGGAGGATAGCATCATCATATTTATTCATTCATTGGTCTTGTTTCATGACATACTTTTTACCAGCTCAGATGTGTACAGACACTATTAAACATTTGGGGACGTGGTCGAGAATTGACGAGCTCGACCGCACCTCTAAAAAAGACTTACTCAAACTCGACGATTTGTTTGATTTCGTTGATGAGGTCGATACAGTAGCCGTAGAACTCTTCCTCACCATCCTCGTTCATTCTCTTCATTATAAAGGGAGGTTGTTGTACTGTTGTCACACGGTAGACTGTTACTACCTGTAGGGAAGGGAGGTTGTGGGTTGGTTTATTATAGGTGTGTTAGAGAGAGAGAGAGAGAGAGAGAGAGAGAGAGAGAGAGAGAGAGAGAGAGAGAGAGAGAGAGTGTGTGTGTTTGTGTGTGTGTGTGTGTGTGTGTGTGTGTGTGTGTGTGTGTGACAGTGAGAGTGTGTGTATGTGTGTTTAATAGTGAGTGAGTGTGTGTGTGTTTCATTCCTCTCTCTCCTCTCTCTCTCTCTCTCTCTCTCTCTCTCTCTCTCTCTCTCTCTCTCTCTCTCTCTCTCCTATCGAGCGAACAGAACACATGAATACCAGATTAACTGTGCCACACATTCATGCAACCGTGGGAGGAGTAAGGGCGACAACCACACACACTAAAGGCAGCAAAATCGACCGTAGTGGGAGGGCGCTTTGGGTGAAGAAAGTGCCACGCTAAGAGTATTAATGGAATGCAAATATATAAATAATAAACTGACTTATGTGATTCTTACAAGTTCTTTATGGGGTAACTTTATTATTATTATTATTATTATTTTTTTTTTTTTGTGTGTGTGTGTGTGTGTTCTTTTTTTCTTCTCCTTTGGTCCTTCAGTATTCCCTCCTTCATCCTTCCTTCTTGCTCTCCTTTCCTCCCGATTTCCCCACTTCCTTTTCTCTCCTCTGGCCCTCCACTCGTCCCTCCACCACCACCACCACACTCCCACATCACCCATTCATTTCCCATCACCACCCCTACCCCTACCCCCCCACCACTATCGATCCCTATCACCACTATTACCCCCAACAAAATCACCACTACCCCCCCCCCCATCATCACCACCACCACCACTATCACCACTACCCACACACACACACCACTACCACTACCACCAACACCAACACTACCCCCCACATCAACACCACCACTACCACTACCACCAACACCACCACTACCCTCACACCACCACTACCAACACCAACACTACCCCCCACATCACCACCACCACCACAACTCACCTGGAATTCAGTAAGGGATTGTCCAGCTGTGAAGACCAACTGACCATGTGGCATACCAGCCTTGGCCATACCCAGTGTCTTACGTTCTGCAGTTTGACCAGCCAGGATCTTAAACTTATCAATGGTGAGAGTCGTGTCTAACATGTTCTCACCGTTCCTATTCCACTTTACATCTGCCCACGTGTTGGTCATCGATACCTGGAAATAATAATGAGTAAATTGGTGTAGGAAACAATTAAGTCAGTCTGAAGGAAGGATAATAATGAACTTAATATTGGTTGGTTGGTGGTGATTTGTTGATAAAATATGTCTTCCTAAATGAATAAAGTTGTGTAGTAGAGAAATTAATCCCATCTTTATAAATCTGGGAAGTAAAAAAAATAAATAAATAAATAAATAAAGTCGTCTGTAGGGGAAGACAATAATGAACTTAGTAACAGTAGTGGTTGTGATTAGTGGATGGAATATGAAACCCAATGAGCCACAACAACACCCCATGAGCCAGAGCCACACCCCATGAGCCACAACCACACACCCCATGAGCCAGAGCCACAGTCCAAGAGCCAGAGCCACAGTCCATGAGCCAGAGCCACACCCCATGAGCCACAACCACACCCCATGAGCCAGAGCCACAGTCCAGGAGCCAGAGCCACACCCCATGAGCCAGAGCCACAGTCCATAAGCCACAACCACACCCCATAAGCCACAACCACACCCCATGAGCCACAACCACACCCCATGAGCCACAACCACACACCCCATGAGCCACAACCACACCCTATGAGCCACAACCACACCCCATGAGCCACAACCATACCCCATGAGCCACAACCACACCCCATGAGCCACAACCACACCCCATGAGCCACAACCACACCCCATGAGCCACAACCACACCCCATGAGCCACAACCACACCCCATGAGCCACAACCACACCCCATGAGCCAGAGCCACAGTCCAGGAGTCAGAGCCACACCCCAGGAACCACAGAGCCACAACAAACTCACCTTCATTAGGGCATCCATAAGGTCGAAGTCGTCTCTGACTGGGGGGTTGTCCTCGTCGAAAGCCTCACACTTGATGTAGTTGAAGTTATCATATTTTCCCATTTCTGCCATTCTTCTGTACAGGTGAAAAAAAAAAAAAAAAACGTATGGAATTTTAGGACCATTTGCAATAATTTTTCTACAACATCTATAGCATTTAACAGATTGGTAAAAGTATAAGTATTGTGTTTCTATTTGTTTTCATAATTTGGCCCCCAATCGTACTCATACTAATCCCTTTCCTCTCTTGAACTGTCCCTCCTTCCCTTCTTTTATTTTCCTTCTTATTTACTGTCCCACCTCTCTATCACCTTGTCCCTTTTCCTACTGGGTAAGCTAGGACTAAGGCATCTTCCTTCACGCTAAAATCACCTTTTTTCTCGTCCTACAAGGTGAACTAGGGCTAGGGTAGTGCTCCATTATGCTCAAATCAACCAAATCAAATTATACTCAACCCAAATCATACTCAACCGAATCATACTCAACCCAAATCATACTCAACCAAATCATACTCAACCAAATCATACTCAACCAAATCATACTCAACCCAAATCATACTCAACCCAAATCATACTCAACCCAAATCATACTCAACCCAAATCATACTCAACCCAAATCATACTCAACCCAAATCATACTCAACCCAAATCATACTCAACTCAAATCATACTCAACCCAAATCATACTCAACCCAAATCATACTCAACTCAAATCATACTCAACCCAAATCATACTCAACCCAAATCATACTCAACCAAATCATACTCAACCCAAATCATATTCAACCCAAATCATACTCAACCCAAATCATACTCAACCCAAATCATACTCACGCGGCAGCCTTGAGACCTCGGATGGCGAAGTCGAAGTAGAAGGCGGAGTCGATGATGGGTTCTGCTGTGAGATCGAAGTCCCTCTGCAACATGGTGAGTCGCCCACGAGTGTCTGGGGTCGTCTGGGGTCTCAGGAACACCACCGTTGAGTTCTTACAGCTGCACTGGATGTCCTCGTCTCCCTGAACATATAACACACGAGACCATATTATCAAAACATCACTGAGTTCACGTCTGTTCATAGGTTTGCCTTACTTACCTCGACAAAGTGTTTCAAGGCTCATTTCCAAGCAGTGCACGATTTATCATAGGTTTGCCTTACTTACCTCGACAAAGTGTTCCAAGGCTCATTTCCAAGCAGTGCACGATTTTCCTCAACTTGAGTTATGAGTAAATATTATGATTTCGAAGCAGGACAGGGTTTTAGTCCTTGTCGTGAATTAATGCATATCATCAAATGGGTACGGTAGTTAGTTATATTTCACAAACCTAGTCTTCAAAATATACAAACTAACATTCTATTCTCACATTCAAAAGAGCAAATAATTATATAAATTAGGTGAAGCCACAATAAATAAAACACGCAATTGGACAACCTAAACAGAAAAAAATACGTAACAAATACATGATATTAGAATCGAGGTAATTGAGGTCAAGGTGGGTGAGACGAGGGTGAGTTGACTGACCTTGGAGACGGCATACCAGGCGTATTTTCTGCCGAAGAGGTCGTTGGCTGTGGCGGCGTCCAGAATGCGACTAATGGTCTCCTGACTCCCCACAGCGAAGAAGTTAACAATGTCAGCGTCCTATGTGTGAAAGATGGGAAGCAAATTAGTGATGGTATAGGTGTTGTTGTGTTCTCGGGGACTTTCTCTCGTGTGTGTCCCTAGTTTCTCTCTCTATTTGTAAGGTTGTGAGTGAGTTAATATAGCTCTTCTTGCCTGTGTGTGAAAGATGGGAAGTAAATAATTAGTGATGGGAGGTGTTGTTGTGTTCCCGGGGACTTTCTCTCGTGTGTGTCCCTAGTTTCTCTCTCTATTTGTAAGTTAGTAAGTGAATTAGTAAAACTCTTCTTGCCTGTGTGTGGAAAGTGGGAAGTAAATAATTAGTGATGGGATGTGTTGTTGTGTTCCTGAGGAGTTTCTCTGGTGTGTCTCCCTAGTTTCTCTCTCTATTTGTAAGGTTGTGAGTGAGTTAATATAGCTCTTCTTGCCTGTGTGTGAAAGATGGGAAGCAAATTAGTGATGGTATAGGTGTTGTTGTGTTCTCGGGGACTTTCTCTCGTGTGTGTCCCTTGTTTCTCTCTCTATTTGTAAGAATGTGAGTGAGTTAATATAGCTCTTCTTGCCTGTGTGTGAAAGATGGGAAGTAAATAATTAGTGATGGGAGGTGTTGTTGTTTTCCCGGGGACTTTTTCTGGTGTGTCTATCTTGCTTTTCTCTCTCTATTTTGTCAGTTGGTGAGTGGAAGGTGCTGTGTTAATTAAAAGTTAGACGCTTCATTCCTATTATTATTTTCCAATCAATAATTCAATCAATCAATCCTTCCCCCCTTTTCACCTACCACCAATCAATCAATCCTTCTCTTGTCCATCTACCATAAACCAATCAATCAGCCTTTCCCTTGCCCATCTACCATAAATCAATCAATCAATCAATCAATCAATCCTTCGCCATTTTTTCACCTACCATCAATAACTCAAAATCAGTCCTCCATCCCTTGTCCACCTACCACCAATCAATCAATCCTTCTCCATTTTTCCACTCACCATCAATCGTTTGGTCTGCTTACGAAGTCCAGCCTCGGTGTCCTCAGCCATAGTCATGATATGTCGACAAGGAAGGTTCATCAGTAGTGACTTGTACTTGTGGTCCATCACTGTAGTGGGCAGAAGGACGGCGTCGATTACAGGTGAAGGGGCCATTTGTTGTGGTCAGTTAAGTTGGTCATTTGCGGTGGGTTAAGGGGGTCATTTGAGGTGGGTTAAGGGGGTCATTTGAGGTGGGTTAAGGGGGTCATTTGACTTGGGTTAAGGGGGTCACTTGAGGTGGGTTGAGGGGGTCATTTGAGGTGGGTTACGGTGGTTCTTTGAGGTGGGTTAAGGGGGTCACTTGAGGTGGGTTGAGGGGGTCATTTGAGGTGAGTGTTGAGGTTTTAAGGGGTCATTTGAGGTGGTCGGTTAAAGGGGGTCATTTGAGATAGGTTAAGGGGGTCATTTGAGGTCGGTGTTGAGGTTTTATGGGGTCGATTAGAGGTCAAAACCGTGAAGGAGTAATTTGAGGTGGGTAATTTGAGGCGAGTTATTAATTTGTAGGTCATCCATGGAGAAAATATTATAATCCTTCCCTGCTCAAGTTAACATTCAGTACGAGACAAACAACATCATTCAATCAAGACAAACAACATCATTCAATCTAAACAAACAACATCTTTCAATCTAGACAACCAAACAACATCATTCAATCTAAACAAACAGACAATATCATTCAATCTAAACAAACAAACAACATAATTCAATCTAAACAAACAGACAATATCATTTAATTTAAACAAACAACATCATTCAATCTATCAAAAAAAATCTTGTGGATCCTATATATAAAAAAAAATTTGTAGGTACTATATGTAAAAAAAAAATTGCAGGTCCTATATATAAAAAAAAAATTGTAGGTCCTATATATATATAAAAAAAAAAAAATTGCAGGACCTATATATAAAAAAAATCTTGTAGGTCCTATATATAAAAAAAATAATTGCAGGTCCTATATATAAAAAAAAAGGTCCTATATATAAATTTTTTTTTTACCAAAAGTGTGGTCGTAAATAATGCCAGCGTTGGTCATATTCTGAGAGGCAACAATGTCCCGGATGCTTTGTACGATGACGTCACCAGGTGGCATTAGTTGTATCAGGTACTTCTCCTCCATCTCTGACAGGTCCCGCCATTCCCTGTCAGGTCACGAGTAACATGGTAAATTATATAGAGATAAGATAATAAAATAAATAACAAGATAAAGATAAGCTAAAATATATAAGAAGATAAAGATAAAATAAAATAAATAACAAGATAAACATAAGATAATATATATAAAAAGATAATAAAGATAAGATAAAATATATAAGAGGATAAAGAAAAGAAAAATTAGCATAAGATAAATATAATAAAAGATAAGACAAGAAATATAAGTTGAATAAGAACAGATAAAGATAAGAAAAAATCAATAAGTTAAATAAGAACAGATAAAGATAAGAAAAAAAATCAATAATGACGTAAGATAATATGATAATAATAAGATAAACAAAATAGATAATAAGATAATAATAATAAAGATAAACAAACTACTAACCTAATGTCCCCTTCCTGTCCATAGGTGGCACTGAGGGTGGGCAGAGCGAGGGCCCTAGTGAAGCTCTTAATAGTCTCAGACATCATACCGGTGGTGGTGGCGTCTAAGACAATGTGTGGGGCCTCGTTGGAGTCAAGCATAGCGTCCACACGATCACAAGTCTGGTTCACTGTAGCTTCTATGTCCTCTCCTGTTGGGGGTGAAGAAGAATGAGTGTGATAGCAAGGAAGTACTGTAAGGTGAATTGGGGTGATAAGAGTTAGTGTATGTGGAGTTGGGGTGAAGAAGAATGAGTGTGATTGCAGGGAAGTACTGTCAGGTGAATTGGGGTGATAATAGAGGGTGGAGTTGGGGTGAAGAAGAATGAGTGTGATTGCAGGGAAGTACTGTAAGGTGAACTGGGGTGATAATAGAGGGTGGAGTTGGGGTGAAGAAGAATGAGTGTGATAGCAGGGAAGTACTGTAAGGTAAATTGGGGTGATAAGTGTGGGAAGTAGGGTGAATTGGGGTGATAGCAGGGAAGTAGGGTGAAGTTAGGGTGATAATAGAGGGTGGAGTTGGGGTGAAGAATAATGAGTTTGAGGTAATGGATGTGATAGCAGGGAAGTAGGGTGAAGTTGGGGTGTGATAGGAGGGAAGTAGGGTGAAGTATGGGTGACAGATGGAAGTGGGTGTGATAAGTGAAGTTAGGGTGTGTCAGGAGGAAATGGGTGAGGATAAGGTGTGATAGGTGGAAGTGGGTGAAGTTGGGGTGATAAGAGGAAGTCAGTGATGTGGAGGGGGTATGAGGTGTAAGGTGAGCAAGGTAAGGGGTACACACACACATACACACACACATACACACACACACACATACACACATATAGCAAACCGTGTGAAGCTGAACCACTGAATTATTCATCTGCTGCGTCACATTGTCTAGTGTGTTGTGATCGAAGCAGCTCCCAACCTGACCAACCTTCCTTCCTTCCTTCCCTATTCCTTACCCACCACACAACAACACAAACACAATACTCTGTCCTTCACCATCCCTACCATCCACCACTACCACCACTACTACTACTACTACTACTACTACTACTACTACTACTACTACTACTACCACCACCACTACAACCATCACCACCACCACCACCACCAACACCACTACTACCACCAACACCACTACTACCAACACCACCACCACAACCACCACCACCACAACCAACACACTCCTACCCTTGCTATCACCACTACTACCACCACCAACACTACCACTACTACCACCAACATCACTACTACTACCAACACCACCACCACCACTACCACCACCACAACCAACACCACTCCTACCCTTGCTATCACCACTACTACCACCACCAATACTACCACCACCAACACCACTACCACCACTACCACCACAACCACCACACTCCTACCCTTGCCACCACCACTACAACCACCACTCACCTAACACCATTCACCACCAACAATGTTCAGTCAACAGTATAAGTTCGCTTCACTATTTAAATGCAGTGAATGACAGATAAATTACATATGTTACTGAAATAGAATCTGGTTCAGAATGCAACTTATCTGGTCATATTTATTATTATTATTATTATTATTATTATTATTATTATTATTATTATTATTATTATTATTATTATTATTATTAAGTATACAAGGGATGTGACACATTTATATTGCTGGCTTTAAAACCCCCCTTTAATTATTATTGTTGTTGTTGTTATTGTTGTTGTTGTTGTTGTTGTTATTCTTGTTGTTATTGTTGTTGTTATTGTTGTTGCTGTTATTGTTGTTATTGTTTTTGTTGTTATTGTTGTTGTTGTTATTGTTGTTGTTTTTGTTGTCGTTATTGTTGTTGTTGTTGTTGTTTTCTTACCTTTCTTGACGGTCATGGTCACCTGGTTGCCAATCATGACCCCCTCGTTGGTGTTTTGTTCCAGGTACTTCACGGCCGCCATGATACCTTGCATGGCTGGCTGGTTACCCTCATCATACACCACCACTATAACACAAAACAATAACAACACCAACATTATTATATAGACACAACACAACACAAACAGACACACAACACAAACATTCTTATATACACACACAACAACACAAACATCACTCTATTTTATACCCTGGAACACAAACATTATTATATTGACACTCAACAACACAAACATTATTATAAAGACACAACAACAACACAAACATTATTATATAGACACAACAACACAAACATTATTATAAAGACACAACAACACAAACATTACTACACACACACACAGCAACAAAGCAACACTACACATACACACAACACCACAAAACATTACGACACACAACAACAAAAACACCAACATATTATACAAGGGGAGGAAAGTGTGGAAACGAGTGAAGATTCCCAATGTGTGAGTGATAAGGTCATATCGATTTGTAGACCAACCCGACGCCTGGCATTGTGAGGTAACCGAGTGTGTCACGGTGCCTGTTCCACCAGTCCTAACATTACCACGCCTGGAAAGTGTATTGGCAAACTAGTGTACAGTCGCGAACCATAATCTCTATCTAGC